>WYEA01010708.1:0-20818 GCA_033558465.1 Alcedo atthis
CATTGCCCTCTACAACTACCTAACAGGAGGTTGTAGAGAGGTGGGTGTTGCCTCTTCTTAATTACTAATGACAGAACCAGGGGAATGGGTTGAAGTTGCAGCAGGGGAGGTTTAGATTGGATATTAGGAAGAAATTCTTTACTCAGAGAGTGGTGAGGCCCTGAACAGGCTGCCCAGGGAGGTGGTGGAGTCACCATCCATGGAGGGGGCTTGTGAGGTTTGTTTGTTTTGTGTTTTGTTGTTGGTTTTGTTTGTTTGGGGTTTTTTCTAATGGTTGGGCATTTAGCTGGTTTTTGTTGTTGCAGGTATGGTTGGAGTGGGTGATCCAGGAGGTCCTTTCATGATGATTCTGTGATTCTATCTCTCTCATGCCCTTACCCCTAGAACTCCCCTACTCTATTCTGTAGGAGACTTGGTGTGATTTTCCTCTGCTGCATTCAGGGTTCTGTAAACAGCTCCAAGGAAATTGCTCTTCTGATGTATTGTGGGAAATTGCCAGGCAGCTGTAAAATCATCATCATGTCATGATGGTGTTCACCCTCCTGATTCCAGGGTCAGTGATCATTCAGAATTGGGGGATGGCTTGGGAAATTTTCTGCTAGTCTGTAAGCAGTGAGGATCAGAGCTGTTTATCTCCTTTGTGGCAAGGATCACCTTGGCTTATTTTCTCTCAGTGGTTTGTTTCTTCGTCGTGGCAGAGGTTTGGGAGCATGCCCTTATGGGATATATGGGTCTGGGACATAAAAACATGCAGTTGTGTGGCTGGTTCTTTCTGTGGTGCAAGCACTCTAGTCTCTGGAGGAGTTTGCCTAACCCAAGCAATTGCCACTTAAACTAATAGGGTAACCTTGTTACTATAATGGACTGTGATATACAGCATGTCAGTTTATATGATTTAATAGTCTGTTTGGGCTAAAAGCTCTGTGGAAGTTGAAAGCAGAGGCTTGATATGCTCAAGCCTGCTGGGGATGACTGCTCTTTATTTCCTGGCAGCACTTGCATTACATCAATTCATGTTATCATATTGCCTGATCTGAAAATGGGCAGGAGTGTCCATTCATGCCACTGGCAACATCTTTTTTAACCAGACAAGAAAACATCAACAATTCCACTCAAAAAACTATTTGGATAAGCCACAAATTGATCAAGAAGATTAATATAGCACAGGTCAATTAGGGTAGGAAATGGCTGCACAGATACTTGGAGCAGTTTTGTGGTGTAACTTTCAATGCAGGAAGGAGGAAAAGGTGCTTGTAAGACCTAGCAACAGTGCTATTGATTTGCAACTGGAGATGGAAATACTAACCCATGAGAGAAGGGTTGTGGTGCTTTCCAGATGCTAAGACTTCTAGGTACTATCTGGGTAAGTTAGTGGGATTTTTTTGATGTATGACCACTCCTTACTCCTATCTAAGAGTTCCCTGTTTGGTTTCTGAGGTAGAGCTGACATCTCCAGACTTCCCTTAAGGGAGACAGAGCAAATACTAGACTAGGCAAGGAACTAGGAGAAACCTTGTCACCCTTGATAAGGCACTTTAGTTCCTGTACTCAGTTTCCTATTTATAAAATAGGACTGGAATCACTCCACTGTCACAAGGCTACTTTGGATATGAGTCTGACAAAAGTTACAGGATTGAGGTCTCACAGTAACAGGGGCCACTTACAGTTCATGGATGTACCTTTTGGTAAAATTTTGGACCATGCTCAAAGGATGAAATTAGGTGATCTGTACATTTTTCTCATCTTTGTATCACAGACTCAGCTTTGAATATAATGTATGACCTCAAAACAGCCAGTTGTGTGTTAGATTGGAAGATTACTTGGCACTTTATGCTGAATTGCATATCTAAAATTGTATTATTATGCAAGCTGTTGTCAGCACGATCTTTTATTTGAAACTGACATACTCTCAGAAAGACTCTCTTTTTCTGCAGCTCCTCACTTTCAGTATTTATATATACTTTTTATAGCATGTTGGTGCAAAGAAAGTCTTTGCTAAGACTGCATTTCAAATCTGACAAGTACTTTTACAATTTTATGATCATTTTCTGAAGTTTAGAAAGTGCTTTGGACAATGATTTCTGTTCTATAGCTCCCAGTGCTTTATAGTCTGTGTCTTTTATGGCTGATTTCTGCCTATAAACATATTCATAAAACCTCTCACAACTAGAAACAATCGTGTGTATTTGGAAAGCTTGGGTATAATCTGCTGTTTCCAACTATGCTAAAGGAATGTGTGTGGTTCAAAGGTGTTATTCTACAGAGAAGCAGTCTCCAACCAGTGTGAGTTTGTGTAATTTCAAGTCTTGATTTCCAGTTTTTGGCAAGCAGTGGTCTGTGGAAGGAAGACTGTTAATTAGTGGAGATAACAATAGCTTTTACAAACTACCATCCACCCACGCCCCAGGAAAATCTCAGCACTGTTTTCAGTGAGAAATGCTGACACTGACACACCACTGATGCTGAAGATAAGCATTTTCAATCCTTTTCTCCTGCCTTTGGTGGGATTTCAGTGTAGAGGTTCTGTAGTACACCTTCACTGAAGCCCACTTCAGAAGAGGTAATTAACAGAGAATATAAATTGTCAGGGTACCAAAAAAATAATGGATAAAAAGCTGCTGGTGGTATCATTTTTATAACCTCACAAGGGTCACTTAAGGAGTTAGCCAAGCCCTACATACTGGTTGACTTGGGTAGGTTCTGGTTTGATACACTTCTCACTGGGATGTTGCTCCTGGCTTATGCCCCCCAGGACATTTTATTCACAATGCCTTGATACTGCAATGCCAAAAAGCTGTGTTTTTCTCCTTCCTTGGAAACTCATGTTTCCAATTTTCTTCCACACTTAGAGCTTCATGGCTAGCATAAAAATATAAACATCTTGAATGTAATGTTTCTAGTGCTGTTAGCCTGCTACTTCACACAAATATTAACTTTAGAGCTAACAGTCTATATGCCCATATGCTGAGGCAGATTCATAGAGTGACCAAAACTAGCAGTAATTAGAAGACTAGAGTAGTTTCTGGACATGAATTTAATATTGCTTTACATAAAATAGACTGGGATGGTGGCCAAGAAGGTGAGAGATCTGTTCCTCAGTGCATACAGGTGAGCTATTTAATGCCATCAAAGTGCTGTTGATACAGATTGCTTTGCTTTCAAATATAAATTACAAAATCGTGTCTGAACAATTTTTCATGAGGAAAAATAAATTACCATTTAAAAATAATGACTTCTATTTTAAATTGTATATTTTCAACTCATTTTCTCTGCAGCATTAAGGCAGAATTTGGTGACACCTATTGGTACTGAGAAAACCAACACCCTTCTCTTAAATATTATAGTGTTTACCAGAATAAAGTTGGGAGTGACCTCTGCATGCACTTCCATATATCTAATGAGAAACTTTCTTGCCACAGCTGGAAGAAGACTTTTTAAGTACCTGAGGACTGATGTCTGATCAATCAATTGTTCATTTTCAAGTTAAGTAACTTATTTTTTTTACTCTCAATAAGTCATCTTTTTTAGTTCCCTGATTTTTGCTGTTCTCTGGACATTTTCCATGCTGAGGGCAGATTCTGCATCACCCAAAGCCTCACCATTGCCTAGTGGAATAGGCAGGTGACTTTGCCTGTCTCAGAGGCTATTTTCCTGCTAATATTTTATTACCAATATTGATTCATGCCAGACTTGTACCTGCAGTGTAACCTCCACGTCATTTTCTGTGGAACTGGTGTCTAGCCAAGTGTTCATCATCCTCATCTTGTAATTCAGACTTTCCAAGTCCAAAGGCAAGGCTTTTGTCATCATACCTATTTGAAGTGCCCTGTCCAAGAAGGTGATCTGTCTTCATCATCCTTAGATCAGTGTCATACTTCGTAGCTGAACATTTTGGATTTGATCCTTTTTGCCTTTGCTTACTTCTTATATTTGAGAAGATTGCTGAAAATTCTGATTAACCCTCCAGGTGTTGCAGCCTATTGCAACGTTCTCTGAGCTCCATCTGAGGTCATGCAAATGGCAAGTGCTGTTCTAAATCCTGATTATAACAGTGACTGTTTGGTCCATGCCAGAAATCAAGCTAGAAGTCCCTGGCTTTCACACAATATCTCCAATGGTTCCTCCATTTTCTCAGCCAAAAAATGCAGCATGTACAACCTCTGAAGCCCTGGAGAATTTGTCAGATTTGGAAGCCTTGCTTTCTGCCAAGCAAACCTTTATAAATTATAATGTACACAAGACTTCCTCCAGATGCTCTGGCTGGCATCAGATTTACAGCACATGAGCAGCTGGCTCTTCTGGTCCCTTCCCAGACCTGAGACCAAGATCTAGGACCTCATTGGTGCCTGTTAACTGGTACACTTCTGCACAGAGCCCTGTTCAAAGCTCCATGGAGTAGAGTTGTTGAATTGCACCATGCAGGTTTGTAATGCAACACTGAACTGAATCAGATGTGGGAAAACTGATGTGACAGTCATTACATCTCTTCCATAGTTCTGTAGCAGCAGTTACCTGTAATCAAATCTTTTTTTCTGAGACTTGAGTGAGAAAAAGAGAGGTAATCTTAGTTTTGTTTAAAATATTAGAAGAGGGCAGTATAGGTATTGACATGATGAGGACCTGAGAAATGAGACAGGTAAGATCACCTTCTGAATCATTCCCAGACAGACCAGCATCTGTTTTCTTATAAGCAACCAAAATACCATTATTCTAGCTGGAAGACAAATTTTGACCATCAGCAAAGGCAGAAGCCTCCAGCAACCTAGAAGGTGAAAATTATGATTAAAACTTCAGATTTTGCTGTGTTAGTTTACTCATAAAATGCTGTGCTTATCTCTTGAAAGAGCAGGAGCAAACAAGGCTCAAAGAGGCTGATACTTGTTCCAAACTGCCAAGAGAATGTCCTTTAGTAAGGAGCAAGCTCCATATATCAGCTTTGCTTATTTCTAAAAATACCAGTTTCCTTTGTGAGAAAACAGCACATAACTATCTGTTCAGGTGAATTATTTGACAAGTCATCTCCTCTGATGTTTTCTGCTGTTGTTTGTGGCTCGGTGTGATTTTCAGTGCTGGAGATGCACCTTGGGCATTAAATGGCACAAGCTCATTTCCTCCTGTGGAGAACGAGGTGCCTGCGAGGAGAGGGGAGCCCTGGCTGCCTCTGCTTTCCTGCTTCTCCAGCAGAAAGTTTAGCTGATGCTGCAGAGCTTCCACTCTGAACTACCACTCTGGTTTTTCACCATGACTCCAAATGACCTGTGGACACGCAGCGGATTGGGAGAGGAGAAGATAAACCAGGAGCACACTGGGGGAACAGCAACAACATCTTTGGATCTCTCAGAGTGGTGGAGCACAAGGTAAAGTGCAGGGAGGAGGAAAAGTCCTTTGGAGCAGCACTCTCTGAGGACCTCAGGGTAGGGGTTTCAAAGAGACTCCCCCAAGTCACTGAAGGAGAGCAAACTTGCTAAGCCCTCAGCCCACAGGAGCTGTTTGAGGTCCCCAGCTGGCTGCTTTGCAGGGAGTTTTAATGCCTAGCCCATTTTGTAGTGATTGGTTTTGACAGAATGACAGCTTAACCAGCAACACTGTTGAAAACATCAGCTTTGTTCCTGCCTTGTTCAAAGGGCATTCAGAGAAGGAGAATAGGCCTTTTTTTTGTTTTAGTTAAAATATATATATTTAGTTGACATAGCTAAAGAGGCCCTGTTATTTCAAGGGTGCTCTCATTTGACCTTAAATCAAGCAGCATAACAAAAAAAAATTATTATAAATGTCCAACTAGATTGCCTTAATTTTTACACTTTATCTTACTGTAATTGTTTACATATCCATTTCTGCTAAATAGGGATATTACTATTCTATAGCAGAGTGATGTTGAGAAATGTTTGCAGTTTTGTAAATCACAAGATATTATTATATCCATTTATATTATTACCTATTAGAACCCATTTCCATTATGGGGTCCCATAATGACAATTTAATAGATTCATAAATTTTTAATAACTAAAAGTATTGTGACTGTCTCAGTGGAAGTGATAACACATTTATAAGTGTACTGGAAAATAACATTCATCATTTCTGTAGGCATGAAAGGGCTTGAAATTTGACAAAGTGTGGGTATTGGGTTGACTTAAAACTGTAATTTTTTATACAGGTTTATTTTTTTTTAATGTGTTAGAATACTGATGAAACTTTTTCATAATCTTGACAACACGTGGTTAGGTATTAGAAAATGCCTTTTCATCACATGTTTAACTTCTTAGCTTTTTCTTTTTCATTAACAGTTTGTTGTATATGAAAGTTGCTGAGCTCCACAGGCACTAGGCTGTAAGGAGTCAGTGGCAAGGAAGGTTGATAGATGGTCTTAACTGCAGGCAGATTTCATCTGTCTTATCTAATGCTTATTAAGAAATCCAACCTCAGTTAAATTGTATTATACAAACCTTCAACTGTATCAAGGACTGCCAAATAGGAATTTTCTCCAGTAATTACTGGACTTGCATCTCCACCTACTGGCTGATGGGGCAAAGACCCATTCAAATGGAATCCAAGCAGTGTTTTGCTTGAAAAAGCTTTTCTTATGATACTAAAACTATTTAAAGCTACGATTTTCAATGGAGTTTTGTTTAGAGTTGTTTGACCATACCACAGAATCACAGTGTCAGGGGTTGGAAGGAAAAGGAAAATCTGTTTTAGCAAAGAACTCATACAGCTGACCCATAGGGTGATTATCAGTGTTGGCATCTAGCATGAAAAAATCCTTAAACATATATATATAAAATTCAAAAATATCCCAATATCAGTACAAAAATTAGCAAAGACAATAGAGTGCAATTCATTAACAGTAAGTTCAAGGAGACTGATAATGAGAATTTCTTTCAGAATATATTTCATCTATTGGTGACAGTGGAGGAAAAGAAATGCTGTTTGTAAAAGCATTTTACATCATAGATGGGGAAGACTTTGCAGCCTGCTAACAGCTGTGTAAAGGGCAAATGTAATCCTGGGACTTACTCTGCTGTAGCCCTTGGCCCTGCATGGTTATGAAATATTTCAGCATGTCAGGTGCCCCCTACTCCTGTTCTTCATCAGTCAGGTTCTCAGCTGCAGGTGGAATCAGTCAAACCTGTTTTCTTTCAGACACTACAAGCCATAGAAAGAGTAAATATGGTGCAGCACATGGTGAAATTAGAAATCTGCTGCTTGGACTGAGTAACACTGACACACACCCACAGTTATTCTAGAGAGACTCTGGATCAGGTGCCACATCAGATGCATCTACAAAGAAGTCATCCAAGTCACTTAGAATAAAGTATCTTTTTCCACAGAAGTTCATGTTAAATGGTGCTAGAATTCAGATGCTAAATGAAGTGGGTTTCTTCTAAATTTTCTTTCTTTTTTTTTCTTTTTTTCTTTTTTCTTTTTTTTTGTTTGGTTTGGGTGTTTTTGGGTTTTTGTTTTGTTTTGTTTTCTCTGAGCACTTCAAATAGAGGAATAATATAAAAAAAGAATAGTGCACTGAGTGGAAAACATCTATTAATGAGCTGGAAATTACATGTTCTAGAAACGTGGAAGATAATTGAAAGATGCTTGAAAGACATTTTCTGCTGTCTCTGTAAATGACAGACCCCATCAGAACTGGGAATTCCCTCGTGAGGTGGCAGCTGTAGGTCTCCAGACAGCTGATTTTTCAGTGGTTTCATAACCAGGACATTCAGGTAGAGAAAGTTAAATCCGAAACTTGATTAAATGAATTTGTAAATGACTGCATATTGTGATGTTCTAGATGTAAAAGAGAAACCAACGTACCCCGAGAGCAGAGCTGAAGCAGAAAGATGTGAAGCTGAAGCCAAAAAGCAGTGACAGCAGCAGGACTAGAGGGCTGTAAAAACATTTGATCTATCACGTAACAATCAGCCTGTTGCTAAAGGGAAGGCAAAACCTTCTTTCTGTCTTCACTTCAATGCCTTCCTTCCTCCTCTTCTCATAAAATAGCAGGTCTGTAATTCCTGAGTGCCCTGGCACAGCTCTGCACCCAGTTTCATTTCTCCTTACTTGAAAATAGCAGGCCAGATTTGTATGCAGCATCCTACTGCATGCAATCCTCAGCAGGGCTATTGATCTCTATCTGCTGGAAAGATCTCTACTAATAGATCTTCAAGTTGCATTTGCCCTTTCCAAAGCTTATCTGCTGCTTGTTTCATCCATTCCTGAACTATCTGACCTTGCATATCTCAGAGACTTGGAACAGCTATTTTTGCAAGTTCAGCTGATCCAGTCTTGGTCCTGACGAGGTAAAGGGCACAAGATGTACAGGAGAGCAGCAAGGTGGGATGTGCTTGAAAGGTTCCCTGAGAACTTTGATGTTGCTTTTCCAAGGCTTGAGTCCATTTTCATTCAATAAATGTTGATTTTTTTTTTTCACTTCCATTTCTAATGAAGCCTGAAATTAACATCGTTTTATTTTTGTTTACTTTATTTGCAACAATTTATATATTATATTATATTTATTATATATATGGTCCTGCTCTGGCAGGGGGTTGGACTCAAGGATCTCCAGGGTCCCTTCTAACTCCTGACATCTTGTGATCCTGTGAACATCACCGACAGTGACAGGGAATAAATAGTTCTTGTGAAGCTAGATGCAGATGTGAAAAGTATTTTGGATGGGTCCTGTGTGATGGGAGAAGTGTTCTGAGTTATTTGATCCTTCCAGTTTTAACTAATATTTAATATCTCTACACTGACACTGTGATTGAGTGGGCGATAATCCATTTAAATCTAAAAAGGCTATTTTGACTCTCAAACACTTAGCCCTATTTTCCTTAACACAAATGCTGGTTTTTTAAACAGCACAAGTAAACAGATTAATTTTCTTTTTGTGATTTAATTTTCTTGTTGGGATTTGCATGTGTAATAGCATAGAAAAAAAAAAGCCACCACAATAGATTTTAAAGGAAAGAATTACAGCAGTTAATTATTCTGAAATCTCTGAAAAACCACAGATGAGCAAGATCTTATTAAGTAAATTTAGCCAGCTGGAAGCGTGACAGGGACAACTAGCATTTTGATATTCAAAACAGACCTGGAGACTTCTGGTGTCTTGTGTATTTGGTGTTTAAATAAACTTGGTGTTAGCCATGAGGTCAGAGTGTGTTAATATTTACTTTGGAGAATTCTGCCTTTCTGAGCCTTTTTTTTTTTCTCTCTCTCTGGTTTCTGTCCCTGTAAGAGTCAAGTTAACAGTATAAACATCCTTGCAGGGGTATGATAGCAATGGAGAAAGGAAACTTTCCTGTCCTTAAATCATTTTTCCAAGTTAGCTATTCCAGTCTGAAGAATGTACTGATTTGGAGCTTCACTTGTTGAGACTTAAAACAAAATGTAGATGATAAAAGTAGCTGGAGCAGTAGTAGCTCATCACAGTGCCAGGGGCAGGGCTGGTAACTGATGTGCTGTCAGATTTGTTGGCTAAAAGAGGGGATTTTCCTGACAGCTTTCCTTCTTCCTGCACATTTGATAGCTCTGAATTATTCAACATTGCTGCTGCTAAGCCAGATAGCATCCCTGGAGCATAATTAGCTAAGCAATGGTTAAAAAAAATGGGGGAAAAAATGACTAATTATATATTTGTTGTTTTGTGAATACTTGAGTAGCAGTTTAAAATACTATCTGTGGTTCAGAGGAACCTGCAAAGCAGGGCTGGGAAGAATGGGAAAAGATATCCTGATGTTAAATGCCCTGGTTTTTCTTTTTCCATGCCTCACCTTTTTTTTTTTTTTTTTTTGGAAACAGAAATTAATTCTCACCTAGATTAGAATATCTAGTGTTTGATCAGCTGCTTTTACAGCTGGAGAAATGTTCGGCTATAATAAGGAATGATGTTTCAAGATGGGGAGCTTGATAAGCTTTTGATTAGGTATCTAGTTCCTTTAATATTTGTCCCATGGTTAGCCAGATTATTTTCAATGCTTTCAAAGCTAAACCAGCCTATTCATAGTGAAAAGAAACCAGCTGCTCTTCTTGACAATCATCAGGCATCTGTAATCTGTGGCAAGATGTATGCAGCATACAGAACCTCTGTCTTTGCCATGAACCATGTTCATGAGAGAAAAGGGCTTTGCTGCTGGTCCCTTGGTCAGTTTGGTTTTTCCTTTGGAAGACAAATAGTTGTTCCAGATGCCATCTGGCTAAAATGAACCCTCAAAAGTCACACTTCTTGGGAGTGAAATTAAGTTTTAAGAAATTAAATGGGAAAAAATGTTTTGTCAATTCCAGGAGCACTTAGTGAATCAAAGTGACTTTTGTTTCTTTGACCTTTCACTGGGAGTTTTTAAAGATCTTTCTTAAAAACTTCTCATTTGCATCATAAGCTTTAGGGAATGAGTTATTAAAGCTTCCCATGGAAGAAGATACCAGTACTGAATTTAATAGGTGAAGCTTAGAAAAGGCTTACCAGACAATGCCAGGAACAGAGCAAAACTCACTGTCATCATTTCAAACATCTCCTCATTTAGCAAAAGCATTAGACATTCTGGATTTGAGTCATTTTGTACCATTATTAGGGTTTTGAGGAAAGAAACAGCACTCTCCCATTGGAATACAGGACTTAAAGGCCTGTACTCCTTATGGCTGGATGTCACAGGCAGTGTGCACACTTGTTGCAACTCTGCATTTGAATTGGTGAAGAATTTCTCAACCATCCCATTGTCTATAAACTCAAGCTAAACCCCATGCACTACAGTGCTGAAGTCAGATGCAAGTGTCTGCAGAGGATTGCTGAGGCCAGATTTTGCTGCTGAATCTTAGTCCTTCTTCCCCCATTTTCTCCAGCTGTTAATTTTCTTTACAATTTAATTTAAATGAACAAGCTAATTAGCTCTTTGGCAGAAAAGAAAAAAATCAAGCATTTCCTAAAATCTTCTTGAGCATTTATCAGTCATGTTTGTATATTTAAGTAAATAACACATAAATAAATTATACCATTATTTAATATCAGCTGCAGCCCTTTCAGTTTGCCTTCAGTTGATGCACACATAATTTTTATTATCTCCAAAATGCATGGCAATTCTATTTCAGCTTTCTGTGTACAGATCTTGGTGGAAAGCAAATGAGCGTCTGTGTATTTACACTGAAGCAAGGAGACACAACAGTGTCATACCGGGTGACTTGGCTGACTGGGCACAACACAGACAGCTCAGAATATGGAACTTTTGAAGATAAATTTCACAATATTATTAATGGAATAATTCTGAGTGGCAAAGATACTTGGAGAAGTGTGTGAAGGTATTTTATGAACCTATAAAGTTCCTTCAATGAGGAAAATGTTTTTGAGATGTCTTAAATGCCAATCTTACAGAAAATAAATGAGAGGAATCAGAAGTGCTGATACAAAACAAAAATGTTTTGTTAGAATTGTTATGTTTTCTCCTTACCAGAAGTTTGATTACTGAGTAGAACATCCTAGAGGACAGGCTTAAAGCCAAATTAGCCATCTGTCCACATTAGTTACCTGCAGGCCTGATGTCAGAGTTGGCTTCAGGAGCCCTCCAGCTGGTGCTCTCCGAGGGAAATACTGGATGTCCTCATTCTGAGTGCACCTTGCAGACACACTTTCCTGCTCCAAAGACAGGCTCAGCACACTGAAAAGAACAGCAACAAGTAGAATAGGTGAGCCAGTTGTTTGAAACAGAGGTTGTGCTGGCTGTGGCTTCCCCAAGTTCTTCCAAAACTGGAGTGAGTGTGCAGTTCTGATTTCAAGCACCCAGAAACCTGCAGATCTGGGATATCCCTGTGGGTGCAAGAGATGCTGCTGGGTGCAGCATGGCTGGAAAGGGTGGGTGTACTGTTCTGGGTCTCAAAAGCAGCCTGTAACTCAGAATGTGCCCAGGAGTGCTCTGTCAGGTCTGGTAGATGCAGGGATTTTTCCCCAGTGACTTGAAAATCTGATCTAGAGTGAAAAAGAGGAGGATGTGTGTGGTATACAAGAATATATTTACTATGAAATTTTGGGACAAGCAAGAGGCAGGTTTGTTAAATAACTCTGGATGAGGGAAGAAGGGAAAAGGATATTTTAATGGTAGGTATTACAGAATATTTACCCTGTCTTTGGAGGCTATTATAAGACCACAATCAGAAAGAAGTGAATACATCTCTGTCTGAGCATGGATCTAAAATAAGAAAAATACTAAATAACCCACTCACAGTTGTCTAAAAGGTAACAAATGACTAATGTTGGCTTCTCTGATGCTGTCACAGAATCTTTGTGTCCTTCTTTGACAGAGGATGTTGATGCCAAGAGACAGGGGGAGAACAGGACCAGCACCCTGCCACGAGGCTGCTCCTGCTGTGGGGCAGCCTGTCACACTGCTGACTCGGGTTGGCTCGAGTGCTTTACAGTACTCCCCTCCAGGAGCCAGGTGAATTAGGAGCTCGGGTACTGGGAAGAACAGGGAGGCAGTAAAGGCAATCTTCCAAGGCTTTTGGTGTTGCCAGGGTTGCTTTTTCATAGCACTGATGGAGTGTGGATACATCTTTAATTTTCATCCGATGCCTGCAGACAGGTCGAGAAGAAATTGCTGTCAAAGAGTAGCTGTGAATGGTTTGATGTTAAACTATGAGATTAATTTCAAACACTGATGTAGGCCCCTGAGGCAAATGTCTCTGCAGAATACCACATCCTAGCTCTGTTCAGTGTCTTCATTAATTATCTGAACAATAAATAGGTAGTAAATTTTTTAAACCCAAGTAAGCTCACTTTGGCAGGGGCTTAGGAATCATTGGGAAGACAGCGTCGAAATGCAAGTTGCTCCTGGCAAATTGAAGAAATAATTAGAAGAAAATAATGTGAAATTCAGCCCTGGAAAGCATCGAGTGCCAGAGCTGAGGAGAAATATAAAGCATAGAAGCAAATAGCTAGCTAGCAGCAATGCAGCAAGGATAGGATAAGAGTGTTATATTGTCAAATACACAGAAAAAAATCCATTTTTATTATACACTGTGTTAACATCAGTAAGCAATTTCAGGTAACTATTCCAGTCTGGAAACTTGTGAAGTCTTGAGTGCACTGTGTGTGATCACCATGC
This sequence comes from Alcedo atthis, assembly GCA_033558465.1. NCBI lineage: Eukaryota > Metazoa > Chordata > Aves > Coraciiformes > Alcedinidae > Alcedo > Alcedo atthis. The sequence continues at coordinate 13,086 of WYEA01010708.1, forward strand.
CAGGGAGTCATACAGCAGTTGTTTGGAGACTCCAGTTACCTTCTAGTCATTAATCTGGAACAGAGAGGACTGAGAGGGGAGGACATTAGAGCTGTTTTCTGATATGAAAAAGTGAGTAGTGAATAGTTGTTCCCATGGAGACTAGGGCAGGTTTTCAAATAGTTGCAGCATTGTCCCCACTTTATTTACTGAAGTTTGCACTCAGGCAAAGGCCCTGTGTGAACTGTGCACGTATTCAAGCTGGTACCTCAGCCCTGAGTGTTTTAAGGAGTGCTCTACAAAACTCTAGAGCTGGTGGCTCACTTGTGTACAGCTGCTTGTTCTGCTATAAAAACTTCATTTCCATGGCCAAAGAGCAGTCCTCAGTTACTTGCTGGACTCTTCAGCTCTATCGAGGGCCTTAATTAATAACAGACATAGGGAGGAACATTCTTAATTCACTGCAGTACTTCATTTATTGAAACCTTTTGTAATAAAGGAAATGTTTCACTTTAAAAAGTTTTATTTTAAAGATCGATATTTGTCTTACTGAAAAATGATTCAAGCAAAAACTCAAACAATATATTCCAAGTTAACAGGGGCATGTGTGAAATCACATTTCAAAGGATTGTTTGAAATGTAGCTTCCTGCTTAGTAGCCCTGAAAACATTTTGTTTGATATTGTAGGTCAGTATTTTAATTCTTAACATTAAAACTAATGCTTCTTAAGAGAAGGTGTTTTCAGCAGCTCACTAGGCAGGCAGGAATGCAGGATTGCATTGAGGCTGTAGGAGACAGGCCCAGCTAGAGCAATTTAGTGGCTGAGGAAAGCCCTCCTCATGTATCAGTTTCTAAACAAACACCTTTTTGCAAGAATTGATATTTCAAAGGATTATTTCCATCAGCAGGCAAGCCATGCGCTTCCTGAAAATGGATTATTTTGATGTTTTGCTACTTACTGCAATAGATTGCATGCTGGCTTCTTATTTAAAAGATCTTCCATTAATCTCCACCTAGAGTACAAATTAGCTCTGCTTCATCGATAAAACTCAACTCAAATTCTTTCATGCAAGAAGAAAAATGTTCTTGACTATATTCCTTTCTCTGAAACAGGAGCTTTTTATTACTTACACTATTTGTCAAGAATATGATACATATTTCTTGCTGAACACTTGGCTGTTGGCTTTTGTCTCAATAATGAAATACATACACACATGCTCTGGAAGTGCCTTGACAGTGGAGTGACTTCATTATTCCACAGAGATGTGAAGATCTGTGGTAGGAATATTGGCTCTGCTGCGTGGTGTTCATCATGTGGACATCGTTGCTCGTGGCAATAGGGGTTTGTGAAGACTGGCATTATTCACTTGGAATTTTGCCTGGCACCCATCTTGATTATTAGCACACAGCAAATAATGTGTTGATCCTGAAGAACTACCAGGAATAGAGACATGGATCTTTTGCCAGCATCTGCTGTGTACTTCCAGAGCTCCTCGAGTTACAAAGCAAAAACAGGAAACCTTTTTCTGCTTAATTTTCTTTGTCCTTTTTTTCTTAGTCATTACTTCAGAGACTAATGAGAGTCATCTTTAAAAACCAAACCCCACCCAGACAGTGCATCTCTTGCTTCACTGCTCTCTGATACCACAAATCCCACGGGAAGCGAAAACAAGTCTCCAGGTGACTCCCTCCCTCATTTCACCATGTGCTGCACCATATTTTCTCTTTCTGTGTCATGTAGTGTCTGAAAGACAACAACAGGGAGGAAGGTTGTTTTGTGTGTTGCTTCTCCATGGGGAGCTGGAGTAGGATGAGTTTTCTCCTTGGGAAATGCAGGTGTGTGAACCACTTCCAGATTAATGGGGAGGTGTCTAAAGGGTATTGGTACAGACAGGGTGATGTATGGGAGAAGAACACTGCTAATGCAGAGCGTGCTGTCTCAGATTTGCTTGAAGCTGCTGTCCCTGCTCTGGGAAGAGCAGAGACAAAGACAAAATGCTGACCTCTGTGGAGCTCATTCTTCTTCTAAGGAAATGTACTCAGTCTTTCTTGCTATTACTCTTTGTCAAGAAATCCTATCTTCCAGCTAGAGCAGGTTTTAGCCTCCAGGAATAGTCCCATCTGCAAGTGATTGAAAGATGTTGTCAGGAATCCACTTCACCTGACCCCAAAACACAGCTTAGCTGTGACTGTATTGCTTTCCTGCCTCCATTGAGAGATTAAGCCTCATCACTAAAGAGCAAACTCAATTATGAATGGGGTTCTTTTAGCAATACTTGGAAGCAGATTTTTCCATTTGGCTTGTTTGCTTTCCCACTTGCTCCTAACATTAGTTGTTAATGGAAAAGCATCTTTTGTAATTATAGTGGAGGCATGGTTCTGCATTTAAAGTGTAGTTATGAGGGGAAAGTATTTGCAGTGTTCTGTTTCATTTTATCTTTATTTATAAGCACAGCATTTAGAAACATGGCATCCTGTGCAAAGCTTCAGAAGGCAAGCTGTAAAACAGATTCTGCCAGTGCTAATATTTTCCATCTTTGACCTGCAATTCCATGCTTTATAATGTAGTTATTTGTGTTTTGCAATTTGTATTTAATTATGTGTGTAAGAAGGCTCGTGCCTAACATTCTTTTTTAAATCTTTCATTAGTTTTATTTCCTTGCCAGCAGAATGTGGCTGAATGCTACAGCAGCTGCTTTTCAGCTTTAACTCTTATCTCCTACTGCTGGTAATGACAGCCAAGAATTTACTGTGCATATTGAGTTTGGTTACATGTAGTAAAACTGAAGTTTTCAGGAAAATATTTTCACAGACATAGGACAACCAATGTCAGACTGAACTAATGACTGTTCTTCCCTACATTTTCTATGGGTTTTCTTCTCTTCTGCTAGCTGGAGATGAGTTGGTTGAAAATGTATTAATTAGATTTATTAACCTGCTGTTTATGGCATCATAATCCCCATTTCTCTTTAGGGGGTGTTCAGGGAATATTTCCACTTATGAGGGTAAAGGAAAGACTGACCTAAGTGGAAGGAGTGAAAGCTGTTACTCAGACCTGTGCTGCCAGGCCTGCACTAGCTGCAGAGAGAAACATCCCTGGAGAGATGCCCCCTTTCAGAGGTTTCCCAAGGGAGCTGGGGAATGAGCTAGGATGGATTCAGAGCAGGTAGTCAGGAAAGTTGGGCTGGAAGATGAAAGAGAAAGGTGATTACAGTGGCAGTGTAGACACAAGCAGTGCTCTCGTGGGAGGGCTTCCATCCTTCAGAAGCATTCATCTTTAGACAGCATCATCTGTGCTGACCCTGGCCATTGTCACTAAAAAAACAGACAGTAATCTCATTTAGATTATTGATTGGTTAGATTACTGAGTGGTACAAACAGAGGTGATATTTTATCCTGTAGGGCTAAAATCTTGTCCCGTGGTGCTCTGGGCAGATGGAGCACTTTGAATCTCTGGGGAAAGCAGCTGATGATGTTGTTGTTGTTGTCATCAGCTGATGATGCTGAGGAGTGAAGCCCATGTGTGTGCTGACACTGAGCGTGGCTCACTGCAGCACCTTGATTTTTGACCCAGACATAGTCCACATTTCCAAGGACAGGCACAGCAGTCAAGGCCAAGAAGGTGGAAAAAGTGGCAACGCCTCCAAGTGCAGAGTCAGGATCTTAAAGCAGCCACTGACAATGCTCTTTGAATCTGCATTTGAAGTATTTCCATAAGAAGGTAAGAAACCTGTTGGAGCAGAAGCACTGAGCACTCTTTGTACAGTCTGTAAAATGATAACAGTATTACCAATTCCATCCCATGAATATCATCTACTTAATGAGACTATCTGTCAGCAGCCACCTAGACAATATAAAGCCCATTTGTTCACGGTGGTGAATGGGACTGTGATGGAGGAGATCAGATGATAACACAGTTTCCTTGGGGCTGGTGGCTGCCACTTCTAACAAAGATTGTTCTGATTAGTTGTTATTAAGGATTTTCTTTCTCCATTTTTTTTTTAACGTTGGTTTTTGGTGGGTTAAGGTGGGATTTGTGTAAAGTTATAATAATAAAGCCTTCATGTGTCAGTTACAAGATCCTTAGTACTGTCCAGTTCACCTTCCTGCCTCTTGAGGATTAGATATGCCTTTTGCATGCTTTCTAATGTAATCCTGAACTGATAGGGCTTTCACTAGCAGACTTTTGGAATCACTGATTGCCTGAAATTTTTCCAACTCTTCAGATGTTTCTTAAAATAACTGCTTTATTTTATCCATATTCTATTAGTCTAGATAAATGTGAATTACTATTATGTGCTCACTCCAGCCCTATCCCACCTGGGGCAGCTTTACTTCTGGGGAACTGCTGTTACTGCCTTTGAATAGTCCCAGAGGTCCCCCTTGGTTTAGTTCTCAGAAATAGATGTTGTGCCTTCTGGCTGTATGCAAATTCTAGGGGCTGTATGCAAACCTAGTGTGTAACTCCTGGGGTCAGGGAGCTTGGCTGTCCTGCTGGATGGAGCTGCTCTTCTGTGTTTTAGCTACACAGGGATTTTTGTTTCCAGCTCTTCGTGTACAACAGCATATAGTCTTCAAACACTTACATCATCTACAAACCCAGCTGCAGGTATGCAAGACATTTCTTAGAGGCAAAATAATGTGTTCATCTTATTTCTAGTGCTTCACCTCTAGTAATTAGTGCAATAAGTGCACATGACACTTATGTAAACATGCACTTAGATTGAGAAGAAAAGAAAAATGTGGTATTTTAACTGGGATAGCCAATTTTTATCTCAGCTGCATATAAAAATACATAGCTGAAAGAGTTTCTAACAGAAGTGAGCATTTATAAGAGCATCAGCAACTCTTGCCATGAGAACATTTTACTAACAGTTAATGAAAACAGTCTGTACTTTGGTTTTGAAAGCAACCAGTTCACATCCAAATGCTGTAAGCAGAACACTAGATATAACTCTTTTTTTTTTTTTTTTTTTTGGAGGAAATAAAATAAGCTCTTGGGTATCTTCTGCAATTTCTGACAGCCTTATTGATGAAAACATCAAAAATATTAATCTCCCATAGATCACACTGCAAATATTCTTTCTGGTTCATTCTTGCATTTTTTAGTAGAGACTGAATGAGTTGAAGACATTGTGGAGAGCTATCCCCAGACCAGACTTCCATTTTATTCTGATTATGAAATGGAGGTTATTTCTTTTTTGTTTGGTTGGTTTGTTGTGGGTTTTTTTTTTAGTGTGATTTACTATGATGATAAAACAGGAAGGTTCATTTCCCTGGGTTTCCACAGCCCTGCCTGCCCAGTTTTACAACAGTATCAAACTAAAAGCAGATGCTGTCATGGGACAATGAAAGGCTCAGCCTCATCAGTTTTCAGCTCCTTCACTGGGAAGTGCTTTCCACTGCTTTTCTGTCAGTTCAATTCTCTAAAAGCCACTTTCTCTGTTTTTACAAGAAAATATTGTGCCTGTGATGCAGACAAGGAGAAACCTGATTTTGTTTTAGTTAAGTGGCTGCCTCCCCATTCCCCTCCATGATAGGGCAACGTAACAAAGTGCAGGGCTTTAACAAGCAGCAGGGAAGCATCCAGGAGCACGTCATGGTTTAACCCCAGCTGGCAGTTCAGCATCACTGAGCTGCTCTTGCCCCCCACCCTATGGTGGGATGGGGCAGAGAATTGGGAAAAAAAATCCCAAAAGTAAAACTTGTGGGTCAAGATAAAGATAGTTTAATGGAGGGGGGAAAAAATAAGGGAGAATAATACTAAATGGAATATCCAAGTGGTACACAGTGCAGTTTCTGACTCTGAGCCAGATGATCCCTGAGCCAATAGTGTTCCCCAGCCAGCTCCCCCCTGTCTATATACTGGGTGTAATGTCATAAGCTATGAAGTATCCCTGTCCTCAGCTGTCCTTGCTGCATCTCCTCCCAGCTTCTTGTGTGCTCCCAGCCTCTGCTGGCAGAGTGGTATGGGAAGCTGAAGTCCTTAACTTAGCAAAAGCACTGCTTAGCAACAACCAAAACATCCCTGGGTTATCAATATTGTTCTTATGCTAAGTCCCAAATACAGTGCTATAGCAGCTACTAGGAAGAAAATTCACTTTATTGTAGTCAAAACCAGGACAAAGCACATTTCCAGGATCCCAGAATACCTTTGGCTGCTCATTTGCCTCTTCAGGTTTGTTTTTTTTTTACTTTCTCTTAACTTAGTACTAAGATTCTTGAAATTGTTTGCCACTGGCAAGTAGATGACCTGCTTTTTTTATCAGTGGCTTGGCTGCACAGGCTCCAGTATATAACCATCTCAGGCTTCTGCATTAACTCCCAAAGACAGACACAAATGAAATATTAAAATTACCTTTTGTCCCTGTTTGCTGCATGGGTTTGAAGCAGCGCGTGTACGTGGGCACAGCTGCTGACAGTACTGCTGAAGAACTGATCAAAGGAATAATATTCACCCCCATTCTCAGCTCCACAGCAGATCACAGACCAGATCATTAGCTGTGTGTCTCATACACTTAGTTTGTCTGCTTGAATCAGAGTCCCTTGGGGGAGTTTGTGGGACCCTGAAGAAAAGCTGATTCCATCAACATGCTAGACAGCAGTGGTTTAAAATATTTTTTAATATTAAAAAAACCCCTAGTAGTGGGTTATTGTAACTATATATCCACTTATTTCAAATATTCAACTGAGAAAGGTTCTGGGAATGGCCTCCACTAACTAGCCAGTCCTGGTGTGTGAACAAAAAAGAAAGCCTTTAAATCTACTTAAATCCAGAATAATAAGTACATTATGGTTTAGAGTTATGGAAAGCAGAGTCGTAGAGTTATACTAATCCAGAGAACTTAATTGGAATATCCTGTAACTTTCAATAGCACACTGCTATTATCATCATTATTTATGGAGAAACTTTTCTTGGGAGGACAAGTTCTGAATTACAGAGCTGTTTGTGGACATAAGAACCTGTGCTCAGGCCAGTGGTTGTGTTTGAAGAGAAATTTTTGTTGTCTTTATTTCAATTTAAAAATTTCTCCTTGAGTGTAAACATTGCTTATGATGCTATAAAGCAAAAGTAAGCACTTGAAAAAGGAAGGTAGTTCTCTGGTTTCTACCTCTCCATCTAAAGAGGGGAAGAGAACATTGTAAATAGATATTAATTCTGTTCAGCTCGTGCCCCCATGTATTCTGAGAACACCCTTGAAGGTAGTGATAGGATGTAATGAACTGTTGTTATTCTTAAATGCTTGGGAGGTGGTGATGGAGTTACTGTGCAGCCAGGATGGATAATCTAAGGATGTGATGCTGGCTTTGTTCCTTATTTGAAAACAGAAGTTTAACCTCAAACGAGATATCAATTTACTGAAGTGTAATTCCCATAGACATAAATGACCTTGTTAGCTTGAACAGATTTTTCCTGTTTAAAAGTAAGATGTGTACTCAGGTTAGAATATTGGCATAGCCTTAACATTCCAGGTTCACTTTTCATAATAAGCCAGAGGGAGAAGAAGATGGCTCATTGTGCTTTCATCATCAAAATAATGGAATTTTCAAAACAACCAGAAACAGGGTGACTTCCTACACTTCCGAGCTGCTTAGGCTGTGTACAACACTGCTTATCTGTTTGAAATCTTAGGTTAGTTTTAAATGCAGAAGCTGGTATAGTTGAAAATGTACACAAGGTGAGAAAGAATATATCTTTTTCTTTAAAAAAAATAAAATATTTTTTTTATTATTATTATTTTTATTTTTATTTT
>WYEA01010709.1:0-25376 GCA_033558465.1 Alcedo atthis
TTCTTTCTTGTGTTGACCCTAAACCTCTTGTGCTCCAACTTGCACCCATTGCCTCTTGTCCTGTCATTGGATGACATACCACTAGGGATCCTTTATTATCTTAAATATTGTTAGTTTTGCTTGCAAAATTATCTCTGTTGTAGCTTATTTGTAATTAAAAAAAAAAAAAAAAAGCCTATAAAACTCAGTTTGTAAGTGTTGCTGCAGCTGTTAGCCCCATAAAAATGATGGATTTATGTGTTAAGTCTATGGGTTGAAGAATACCTGCAAAAATCCTGAAAGGCAGCATTCCACTAAGAGAATAATCAAAGCATGTTTCCTTCAGGGTAATGGTAGAGGACAAGTGCAGCCCATGCTGCAGAATGGTTGAACTAGCAGCTCAGTTGGCTGCCAGATGCCAGTAGCTGCTGTTTGCCTGGGCACCATGCCTTGCCTGTCTGTTTTGCTGTTAAACTCAGCCTGATAGCTCCATATGGTGCAGCAGCGTGGGGTAGATTTACCAGATATTATCTTATCTTGTGGGGTGTAAATGTACCTCGGTCAGTACCCTTGGGATGTCCTGCTGACTCTCACTGCTTTAAGGCTGTAGTAAATGTTCTCTTCCCTGTGTAGCCTAACAGCTCTCAGCTCAGTGACAGCTTCTGACAATAATGTACAGGAATTTTCTATGTGCAGACTGCTGAACAGTTTTGTAGATAATTCAGGACCATTCCCTTTAAAAAAAACAAATCTTAGGCTAGTAGGGTTGTGACTGGGAGTGTTTTAAGTTACAAGAGGTGGGGTTATTGTAGAAGCAGCAGTTCTGCTCAAAACATCAACATTGCACTGTAAATATTATCATTGGGATGACTCTGTTTTGGAAACTAATGAAAATGTCTGCTTTGCACCTGTAAGCCATGTGGTCGATAGCAAATGCAGCAGTGAGTTAGGTGTACCCAGAAGGCAGAAAATTTGACTCTGAAGCAAGGCATAGGGTTAAAGTTTTCACACCATGCAACCTAAACAGCACACGTAGAGTTCAGAGTTTACTACACATCCTGTCTTCTAGCCATGAAAATGCCTTTCTCTAAAGCTGGCTGTATGTCTATAATCTGAGATGCAGTAAACTTAAGATTTGGATCTCTTACCTTACTGATCTGGAGCTGTGATTCAGACCTTGTTCTCCTGTCTCAGAACTGTGTCCTACTGTGTTCTGAACTTCAGCTGTTCTTGCTTCTGCCTTGGTATGAAGCACTCAAATGGTCAGAGCCTGAGAAAAGCAATCTCTAGGTGGTCAGATGATGGACAAGAAGTGCTTATCTGTTAAACAGAAACCATGCCACCTTCTCATATCTGCTTCTCCATGAAATGCTAGCTGTATCACTGTGGTAACTGCATTTGCTCATCAAGCAGTGTTTCAGGCTCAGTGGGAGTATTTCCCAGTAAAATAAATCAGATTTTATATGGGGGTAAAAATAAATCTGAATGTGCGGTATAGACAAAGACTGTGATTATAGCTAAAATATGCAACTTACATTTTATATCTAGTTTGCATCTTTTAGGAGAAACCTACATGCTATTTATCAAATACATGGATTTTTATATCTGTTCGTTGTCTCAAAAATCTTGGGAGAAGGATGATCTGACATTGATGTGGTAACTTCTGCTGCTGCTGCAATCTTGTTTTAACAGAGCTACATCCATCTGGGAAAGCAGCCTACAGATTACTACCATTTGCAGTATACTTGGAGCTTGGTTTGGAGCATTTCCTATTCCTCTTGACTGGGACCGGCCTTGGCAGGTGAGTACCTTCACCTTTCCATAAATACCAAAGAGGTGATTTTCTGCATGTGCTTGCTGGACAAACTTGCTCTGAAACTGCACAGGTTCAGTGGACTGGGTCATAAGCTGCATTCCTACAGGGCTGTACTGGCCAGTTACACAGCCCTTGGAAGCACCCATTCTTACTGTGTGAGGATGTGACATGCAAAAGCGTGACCTTCATTTTTCATAGGTTCTTTGTTATGGTTTTATGAGCACCTGTTGCATGAAAATTTTATCATGAATATAGAGCTGGAAGTATTTTGGGAAGAAGAAGTTAGACATGCAGGAGGAGCGATCTGAAATTATGAAGATGGCTCCAAGTTTGTCTGCCTTCAGTCTGGTAGCTTTTATTGTTTATGGGTAGAGAAGAAAATATTCTTTCCTAGTGTCTTCCATAAAAGCACTTAACAGAATGCACTTTAAATGGGTTTGGATTGATTTGTGGAAATGGTGTGGCCAAAGGACTGTACTATAACCTTACCCTCTGATTGCAAAGGAAAGCAGGCCTTAGTGTTACCATCAACATGGTAACAGATTTTCGAGGAAGAAATGAACCTCTTTAAGGTAGCTTGTTAGAGATCCTGTTCACAACTCTCAGAAGTTTTCAGTCACTAATAATTTCATATTTTTGTGAAGGTGATCTCTTAAATATTGGTCACCAAGCACAGAACAAATGGGAAAAAAAAATACTAAAGCAGAGCATAGAGAAGTGTCCTGGGCAGCCACTTCCAGCAGTTGCCCAGGAAACACTGGTCTTACCTTACCATAAAATGAGATGTCAGTATGTCTTGTATATCTTTCACTATCATTTTTTTTACATACTTCAAAGTACTACAGACATCTGTGGAGTAAGTTGGTATGAAATTCATCATCAGGAGTTCCAACTCATATGCTTAATGTTAAAACCAAAATGCTACTTCATCCTGAGTTATTCATAAATCAAATAAAACATTGATTCTTTATGCATACATCTGGTGACACGCAACAAAACAGAGATGGAGAGGTCTCAGAAAATCTTCACTTTATTTTCCATGTTTATATTTGAAAAAATATTGCACACAGGGGATATTCCAATTAGTGGGCCTGTCTACATTGAAAAATATTGTAAAATTTTTTTTTTTTCCCTTTTTTTATCATACAACAATTTACAGAGAGTAAATATTACTTAAGTGGAACAGAATATTGTTGTGGCAATAAAATTGTATTAATTATCTGAGTAATATTTCAGAATGGAAAAGAAAAATAGATAAAATATTTCTGTTAGAGGTATAAAATATATTGCAGAAAGTCAGTTGGTATCTTGATCCATCATTATTATTCATTATATTGTAGCTGTTCTTAAAATATTTTTTTTAACCAAATCTGGCTATGTCTCTTGTCCCTCTGCTAGTTTTTTAAAAAAAAAATAATTTAACTATGCAAAGCAGGTCAGGGAGGCCTTCTCTAGTGTTGCTTCTGGTTATAGGTCTGCAGAATCACTCCTGTCTCAAATAATGGGAAAGAGTTTCCTTACAGAAATGCAAGTTAGTCCCTACAGTAGCTACGTTTCTGTATTGGAAAAAACAAAACAAAAGCCAAACAAACACCAACCAAACCTCAGACTTTTCAACCTGCAAGTCATGTTTCAATATATTACATGTGTCAGACTCTTAGAATAATTCTGCCACTGTTTTTAGACAGAGATTACTGTCTCATTGTTAATTTATGATAGTCTGCCACATTTAAGGATGGTAATTTAAAAAAGGCTATCCATGTTCAAAAGGTTGAGTTGTAGATCTGTTTCTCGTTGCCTCAGCCCTTTGCACAGTGGCTATGTAAGGTTACCATTAGTTAGCACAGTTTTAGCAAAAAAAATAGCAAAGTTGGCTCCCCCGGCCCAGATCGCCTATTTCAGGTTGATAGCACACTTTTAGCAACAGTGTGATTAGGATCCTGACTTCATGAGTCATGTAAGAAGTGTCACCTTGAAGCACTCTACCACTGGAACAGCATGGGATGCTCTAGGTGTTTTTAGACACATTGTGGCACATCCTTTCTGGGCCACACAGAGGTAATTGAGTTGCAGAACAGCACAGTACAATTAAAAACCAAAACCTCATCAGCATGACTCACAGTGGTGGAGCACGACGTTCATCAACAGCAACTGAATTCTGGAATTGTGAAGTTCCTTGGCTTATTGTGTGTTCTGATTACAGACTTGTGAAACATGCTCCTGGGTTTACTGTGTGCATACCAAGTCATCCATCTGGGGTTTTCTTGTAGCATAATTGTGATTTGTTGTACCTGTTACTAAAGAGAAAAGTGACTTTGAAACACTGTTCTGCCTACAGTGTGTTCACATCATCAGGTAAAAAGTGAAACTGCTGTATTCCCGTTCTATATCAGATACTGCAAAAGTCATAGGTAGTGCTGATATAATTCAAACAAGCTGATGGACTGCCATGTAATTTAGCCAAAAAACTGGAAATAAAACTGCCCAGATACATCTTGGACATCTGTAACCTGAAAATTAATCTGGAGAATCTTGTGTACAGTCTTTGGTGGTTGCTCAGGTAAACATAAAGAGGACTGTAAGTCTGCACACTACTTTAACAACTCAGTGAGTTTCCTCCTTGTATTTGCTTTTGGAACTACTACCTGCTGTGAAAGTTTTGTTGTAAAAAATGTTGCTTTATGCAAATAGAAGTGATAATACCCAGTGTCTTGAGGGTTTTTTTAAAAGGAGGTAGAATCTTGTTCCACTTTAATGTGGTTATCACTGTTTATTTAATGATACGTTTTCTTAATGTAAACCTTAATGGTGAGATCAAAGGCAGTTAGGCTTGCTATAACTTTAGAACACAAACCCACAAAAACAACTTAGTTACAAATGCCAGCCTGAAAAAACCCTCACACTTTCTTCTTCTCAGCATGTGCTTGTCAACACACACATTCTGTACAATGTGATAAGACACTTTCAGTTAACATGTGCACGCAACCAAAATATATTAAAGGCATGTCATGAATTTTTCAAGACAGTACAGACTAAACAATTAGGACTTTAAGGCATCTTAGAAACAGGGAGGGAAAATAATTGTGCTCATTTATTCATTTTAAAATGAAACAAAAAATATTACATAGCTTTCTAATTGACAGTCAGAAATCAGTCTTTTGAAACAGCATACAAAAAAATCTGAGTTTAGGATGAGACAAGCACGCATCAAAAGAAAGGGACCAGCTGACTAAAAATGTAAGTACAATAGATTGTCCCACTGTATTTGCATTTGTGTAATCAAAGTTCCAGCAGTTAGCACTTTATAGTATCTTTAACAACTTGATTAGCCTGTTGCTGCTCTGGCCTTTGTGTCTGTGTAATTCCCACTATGTGGGATGCAAGTTACAGACTTGGAATAGATGACAACTGCCATGCAGTCAGAATTCTGCTTTAAATACCTACATGCATAGTACAGCAGAGCTAGTTACCTTGCTGGGATCCTGCAACATGCTCTGCTTCCCATGCAGTATGCTAAGCATCTTCTTACCAGGTTGTGGGTGTTCTACAGAGCACTAAAGAAACTATCTTGTGTCCAGAAAGGTTGGCAATGCCTCTTGAGAGTGCTTTTAAAGATGACTTCTAATACATACTAGAAACCATGTAGTTCTGCTGTGTTGATTAAGCTTAAAGAAGTCTCTTTTTAAGTCTTATCACTGCGATGACAATAAAAAGCAAAATCTAAACAAACAGTAGGTCAGGATCATTTTGCATTAACCACTGGTTCAAGCTCTGTCTCTTACAATACCATTTTGTGCTTGTTAAGCATGTAGGTGGAGATGTGTTTTTGTGAAGCTGCTGTTCATATTTCTAGTAATCATAAACAGATTCTTAAAACTGCACTTTTCCACATGCATTTGATACGTAAACTGATTCTTTCTGTATTAGGCCACAGAGATGGCAGCTGATGCTTCCCAGCTGTTGGGACAGGAAAGTAATTTCATGACAGTTTCCTGAAGAATGTTCTCTGTCTCCTGTGCTCCCCACACTTTTCTCTCCAGATCAACCTTCTTCCCTCTCAAAAAGAGTGCAGTTAGACAGTCTGCCTAACATCTCCCCCTGCAGCTGAACCAGCCTAGACTTGACATCAGCACTGGGGCAGGCTCCTCGCGGCAGAAGGAAGTGTAAAGTAGGAGAAACTGAGCTGAATAGTGCTCAGGGACAAGAGGGGTGTAGTAGAAGTTGCTTGCTTTAAACAAGGGGAAGTATCTTGGAACAGGCAGAGGGGTATTAACTGCTTAGATTTTTATCACTTAGGGGCCATTCATACCAAGTCAGGGAAGCTAACCAAGTTTAAAGTGATCATATGAAAGACAGGGCAAAAGCAGACTGATTAAAGGAGTCTAATTTAAAAAGATCCAGCAGAAAGTCACTGAGTCTTAGAAAAATAAGGCCAGCAGCTAATGCAAAATAAAGCAACCTGCTTTTCCAGGCAGACACAGAGTATATGCAAGGGCTGTTATTTTAGTGCAGCTGATGTGCTTAAAAGCCACATCTTAGTCTGTCTCTAACCTGCTGGTTTAGATGTACCCACGGGTGCATCTGGCTTGAAGTAGCCTAAAGGCCAGCAGTGAAGAATAAAACTTGAAGTGCAAAACTAGAATCACTACCTGTGTGTTATGGGTATTTTTTTTGCCTTCCTTTGAAGGTTAGAGAAAATAACATGAGGACAGCAACACTCTTAAGTTCAGACTTTTAACTCCTGTGCTTAGGGACTTTTCAAAAGACCAATCAAACTGCCTTCAGCATAATTCTGGACCATCTGACCATCATAAGAATGAGTACATGGCCTAGTTCCCTTCTGTGCCACTAGAAGGGATGAGGTGGAGTTTCTGTCTCATTTGCAGACAGCGAGATGGAGTGTTTTATGGTTTCCTCCCTTTGCCCTCTATCTTTGCTCTTGTTGAGGGCTGGATTTCAGAGGTCAGAGATTCACAAGTTAAAGTGAGACAGCTTGAAATTTCCATAAGGTAGCACTGATTTTTAAAATACAAAGCAAACGTTGAGTATGTTGTAAGACAGAAGCAAAATGACTATTAAATGTTACCATAATTATTGAAAGAACACATTCTAAGTTGCAGTTCACTTGGGTAAAAGAAGCTACAGCAATCATCAGAGATCTTTTTAATCATACCAACAATTGCCTAATTTATACAAAATACCAAAAGGTACAGGGTCAGTGGGTCATCAGGGATTGTGACTCTCTAGTTAAGCAAACATGAAAAATTCAAGAGTCCAACATCTACCTATACTTAAGAAAAGCATATAGGTAAATACAGGTTCACCTAATGTAGGTAAAATTGAATGAAGGATCATTGATAAGTCAGAGACCTCGATATAAAAAGACTGCAGTCATGAAGCCTCTGGCCATAGTTTTGTGGACATCTGAGTGGTGTTTGACTTCATCAGTGGCTAACAATACTCAATTTGTCTTCCAGCTGAACATGACTGCGTGAGCAGCTGGGGTTGCAGAGACTGTTCTATTAGCTTGTCCTTTAGACACCTGTAATATGCAAAATGCTAGAAATAATTACACTTCATTTAAAAGTTGGAAAGATCCATCTGAAGTGTAAGTTTAGCCAAGGCCACAAACTCATTTGAGTTTTAAACATAAATAATACCTTACCATGCCAGAGGATCTCAAGGCTTTTTATAGATCTGCAATACCACTGTTAAATGAATGAAACTAGTAAGTCTTTGGTTTGAGAGGCAACAGGAAAAATATTCAGCAACAAAAAGTAGTAGAGACAGAATGTCTATAAATGGAAAAATGAAACAAGGTCAATAAAGAGTACCTAAGGCACCTTGTTTATAGTCATCTTTGCTACACTCCTTAAGACCTCCAAATAATATATAAAACTACAAATGCTAAGGAATGTTAAGATGAAACATCAAAAGACAAAATACTCTTATTCCTAGTTAAAATTCCCATGATAAAAGGATGTGAATAAATATATTTTTTTTTTTCCAAGAGATAATTAGGTGAAGAATTAGAGCTAGAATAATGAATTCAAAGAGGAGCCAGTACCATTAAGAGTAAGTTCATTTGATACTCATGAATGGCAAGTTAAAATGATGTTGAAAAGAAGGTTGGACACTGAGGTGTGGATATTTTCTTTAATGTCTAGTGCATTTCTCCATCTCAAGTACTAAAGAAGGTGGAAAAATCCCCCTTAATTCAAAAACTTTTTAAAAAAGGGAGAGTGCAGTCCATACTCACTTCAGGAACATGTACAGCAGAAAGTGCAGAACTGTCCTTGCAAAAATCAAATATGCAAAGGAGAATTTTGAAGAGGGATGGGCATTAATTTTCTTCTACAATAAATATTTTTTATTACATGATTAGTTGAGACTTCCAATGTAGTATGTAGCTGACTCCTAAAAGAAGCTGTATCTGAGGATGTACTGGTTAAGTTTTGGTTTGGCCACTCCTACCTGCAAATCAATACCAATTTAAAAACGAACCAACCAGGGCATCAGGAGAATCCTCTTACTTCCTTGTCGCAGTACTAGATGGCTTGTGAAAGTGAGTCAGCTGTATTGAGTCAGTTCCCTGTTCTCATACTGGGAACAGAGTTTATTACAGCTCTGAACTGGGTGCAGGATGTTCTGTTTCCAAATTCATGTTCCCTCCCTACTGCTAGCCAGAGGGAAACTCATCCCTTTGCCTGCTTTTCAAGACAAAAAAAGCCCAACCAACCAAAAAAAAGCCCTCTACCATCTCAGCCTCTGCCCTTATTTGAGTGTTAGTTCATTGATACACACCTCTAGAAGGTTCAGAACTCCATGAGAAACTGAAGGAGAAATCACCAAGAAATGTGTAGCCTTGCAGGCGTGTGCAGCCGAACGGGAAGGTAGGTTAGCTGAACACTTCAAGGGATGTAAATACCTGTCATTTTTTGTAACATAGTTTTGGGAATACTGAAGTAAAGCCTGCAATAGCGAGAAGCCTGGTTACATTTAATGCACATTAATTAAGAACTGTACAACAGCGTTTAGTGTTCATGAAGAAGTTTCTTACACTTTCAGCATTAAGAAAGCACATCAAGCTTTAAAGGAGAGTAAGACCCTGCTGTCTTTCAGTACCTAGCTCACACTGAGAGCTTGTGCTCACAAGCTACACAAACCACAGGCGTTTTGCTCACTGCTTGTACCTGTGTCCTGCCCAGGTGTGGCCTGTGTCCTGCTCCCTCGGGGCCACCTGTGGCTACGTGGCTGGTCTCGCTGCCGCGCCGCTGTGGATACGCTGGAGCCGCCAGCAGCTGACGTACAAAAGCAGATAACTGCAGCAGAGAGACAAGGTATTTCTTTGTGCAGATTCCATACAGACTGTGCAAAAGTTGGGGATATTAAAGATATAGATATATATATATATGTATAGTCAAAGCAGAAGACTACCCAAGTTAATTTTGAGTATTTCAGGCCAAGCATCTCCACTCAATAAAATCACATAGATGCCATATCAGCATGGTGCAGTTTTTGCTTCCTCTAGACTATGTAACCCTGAGAGATTGTACCTTCCAGTCTGAATAAAGTATTTGTAATAGATGTGGTGGTGGCTTCTTACTATAAGTTCATTGAGTTTGATTTTATTCCTGTGGATTTCACTGGTTGTAGAAGGCAGAATTGTAGTTTTAGCTTTCGAACCTGTGACAAGTTTGCTGTGTATTTAATGCATTGTATTTAAACTCAGTAGAGTTTCACAGTAAGCCTGGCCATTGTCAAATGTATCTCACGTGATCAAACAGCAGTTTATGCATCTTGAGCCTATTCTCTTCTTCACTGTGTGTTTCTTTGGAGTTAGAATGGCTATAATAGCTTCATCAAAAACGGTCTTCAGTCCTTTCTGTGTTAAAGCTGAACACTCCACATAGCAGTAGGCTCCTATCTGTCAAGAAAAGAAGTTAATTAAGTAAGATTTCAGCTGTTCAGTTCTAACTGTGAACTTCTGCAATTTTTATTTTTTTTTAATAGTGACATCAGAGAAAAGTTTGGCTGTGATTTAGAAAAGTTATCTGCATGTGCATCTCCCTGTAGAAGGGAGAGCCATTTTGTCTTTTGGCCCAAAATCTGGAATGTATTTAGGCTGGTTTATTTTAAAAAGGAAGCATATTAAGTAACTTTGGATTGGCTGTGGGGCCCTAAGGAATTTTTGATAACAGTTACAGAATTACAGAATTAAATGACCGTTCTGTATTTCAAAATTAATATGTCTTTATATAGTTTATAAACAAAGTGTCCTGATAAGCATTATCCATGCAGTGTGTTAAAATGGTAGTATAGCATTCTCAAATAAATATCTTAAAGATGCTTCCAACATATTGCATGAGCAGTAGAGGTCCCTTCCAACCACTCTTTGATTTTGATTCTCGCTGCCTAAAGCTTCTGTAGTTTTTGTGAGTTTCTACACAAAGTGAGAGATGTCACTAACAGGGAAGTGCTGTTACACAGGTCTGCTTGTTAGCTGTATTCAACAATAAGTGAATAGTTTTAAATGGTAACCAGTCATAAGGTTTAATTAATTTACTGGTAAAAGAAATGCACAAAGTTGTAAAGAAAGAAAAAGACAAAGGTAAATAGGGCTTTTAGCTGCCTCAGTTTCAATTAAGTAATCAGTTTACCTCTTTTGCTAACTTCTGCCCTTGCTCCACATATATGGGCTTCTCTTTCATATCATTCAACCTTGCCAGAGTTTTTGGGTCATCACGAAGATCAATCTAGCAAGAAAAATTGCAGTCAGGTTGGAATACTTTTTCTAAAAAACAAGTCAGCAGTCTATATGATGCCCTCTTTTTAAAGCAGAATTATTTATTTAATGGTGTATTAAATCTATAAAAAATGGAATCATGTCATTATTCAGATCATGAACCCTTCCTGAACCAAAAGCCCTGAAAATTTAAGCTATGAACTGCTGCTTTAATCCAGAAGAAACAAACATTTATTCTGTTATTCAGCTCTTCAGTTAGGTACGATCATCTTGGAATATCAGAATGTATAACCAGCAGTGGCAGAAAGATTAACCCAAACATAATGCCAACATGCAGTCACTTTGTACTTGAAGCACAGTCCACTGCCCACAGGAAGCAAAAAGAAATTGTCTCAGTTCTCCCCTCCTCCTGTGCTTCAGCAAATATTGGATATCATCAATTGCTGTAGATCCGGATTATTCCAGTAACATGAGTATAAACAAACAATTTTATTCCAAGTCCCATGGCTTTATAGAAAGTCACATGGAGAGATGAAAACAATCTTGCCACTCTGTTTAAAATGCATATATTTTAATCAAATGGAGGCAGTTCATTAGAGAACAACATGGATCTAGGTTTTCCTGCCACGTGTTAGGGTCATTCCTCCAAAGCCAGAAGGAGATGCTGCTCAGGTCCTGTTGGGCCTGAGCTTCCAGCCCAAAGAAAAGACCCCATACAATGATGTGAACTTTGTAAATAAAGTAGAACAGAGCCAAATATACCTGTGTTCCTACTAGTAAAAAGGGAACATTAGGTGCATATTCCTTCAACTCCGGTACCCACTCTTCCTTCACATTTTGAAATGAAGCAGGGTTTACCACTGAGAAGCAGATAAGGAAGACATCGGTCATAGGGTAAGATAAAGGTCTCAGACGGTCATAGTCTTCCTGGGAAAGAAAAATGCTGTTATCTGCAGCACTCAACTGGGGCTTGCATCTTCTTCATCTTAACAGTTACAAGCAGAAGCTGTCTTCTGTTACAGGAATATTCCTGTGGCAAACTTGCTGAATGTTTATAACTATTCCAGGTTAGTTAGTGTGGCTGTTAGGGCAAGATGTGCATATGAGGGTAGCTATGTGAATAGAAGTATTTCAGAAGTGTGTCTATACTGATAGGCTATACAGAACACTACCCTTTAAAAATTACCCACTTACAGAAAAAAAAAAAAAAAGCTTATGGTTAAAAAACCCCTTGCAGATAAAGGTCAGTGCTTGTTTGTCCAAAGACAGATAAGCAGATGTGACTGCTGTGGAGCCATCAGGTTGTAGAAAACTAGGCTAGGTGAAGGCTGTTTAACACACTTTAACACACCCATGTAAACTACCAATCTTAATTAATTAAGTATCAAAAATATTGGAAAGATATGTTCATTATGTGGGACAGAAATGTAATGCAACTCCATGTTTGGAATGAGCCTGAAAGCTAAATTTTAATTTCCTCAGCAACGCTCACATTACAGATTATTAATCTGTAGTTGCATCCTCCACAAAGCTCTTAATGAATGTTTACGTTTTAAAGATGACATCACTAGAATGTCAGAAAACACACAAGAAATTCCTCAGAACAGTTTCTACGAGGCCCAGCTTTTCATTTGGCCACTGTCCACCTTGTACAAATGAGAAAAGACAAGCACGGGGGGATATCCTGCCCTAGGAGGGAGGTTACCACTGCCCAGTCCTCCCGTGTCCATTGACACAGTATTACTGTTTGTGATCAGCATTCCCGTTCATTATACACTACTGCAAGTGCTGCAGGAAACTTGAGTGTGCCTAGCTGTAAACTCCCAGTTTCACAAACACAGTAATTCACACTACTCTGAAACTACAACACTTGACAGGACTGTTTTGAAGAGTTGCTTCCCTGCCCGTGTCAGGCTCCAGCCCTGCTTCAAGAGGAAAAAGATAACTGTCTTTTCCACAACTGTGGCTGTTCATCATGGAAAACAAAAATTAAGACCATCACAACAGCAACTTGAAAATATTCAACATTCAGTGCTTTTTTAAGTATTTATCTGACATTTCACTCCTAGTACTGAACTCAGGGTTGCCATTGTTTTTTCTAGGGTGGAGATCAAAATCCTAAAGAAGCTTCCCAACTGCAAATTACACTGGTCCCTGGAGTACAGACCCTGCATGTAAGACAGGCAGGCAGATATGTCAGCTGCTCTCAAATTCAGCTCTGCAAAGCCGTATGTGGGATATTACTAAATAGGTTTTCTTCAAAAAAAAGAGAACCCCACATCTAGCCTAAAGTTATAATTTGTCCCTACCACCAAAGAGCTGCCTTCACTACACTCAACATGTTCTAAAAATCTCACATCTGGGTTATAATAACTAGAACAGTGTCTGCATTAAATAATGGAATGGAGAAAATGTTTCACTGTTGCCAGAGATTAGTTAGTCCATTGACCTTAAAATATCTTTTTAGTTAATTTCAAATTACAGATGGACCTTTTGTTCATAGCAAATACTAATAATTTTCTGACCTCAAAGCTGAGTTGCATTTTCATAGCCTACTTCAAAACTTTTCTATTTAATCTTTTTAAATCCCACTGGGTAAAATCCTTGTGCACTTGTCTATCTTGGTACTGCACCTGACTTCCCACGTATCATCAGCAGTCACCTGGGAGTGAGCAATGGTGCTGCTTTTTGGCATGTGCACTGCTGAACTTTCCTGCCCCTGCATCTATTTATAGGCCTTTTGATTTATGCCCTGTCCCATCTGCACTGGGCAAGCTGTGGGTCTGTCCTGTGTAATTCAGTTTAACTGAAGGCAAGTGCAGTGTGACTGGATACATCACATACCACAGCCAGAGACGTGTGGCATTCACTGCAGTGACTTCACTGCATGTAAGCTTGCCGAAGAGAGAACTGGGCTGGACCCCAATCCTGCTGCTTGAAACAAGTCAGTGCTGTCAGGCTTGCCTTCCAGCTTTGTCCCTGCTCTGAAAATTAGGTTTGTATTGATACTAGTAACAGCAGGTAAATCTAATAAGCCCTCTCACCACACCATTAGCCTGTTCCTCCTATGAAAGACCCTGGCTGAAATGTTACCAGCATCTAGCAGGCCACTGGTGCCTAAAGACTTCTGTTCCCCAGCAGCCCCCCAGCAGTAGCAATTAAACCTGAAAACATTCTCTAACTGCTGAGCTTGGTAGAAGAATCTGAAACACCGAATGAATTCACATTGAATATTAGAGAAGCCTGAAAAAATCTTAGTGCTGCAACTGTAATTTCTTTCCTGAATCTAGTGTAGAGGAAATAAACGTGTTTTATTCTAAAATTAAATGCAATGACAAAACCTAATTACACTAGCCAGTCAACATAAATTCCAATTTGAGTGCATGTACACACCACACTGTACAGAAATTAGACTTCCAATCTAAATAGGAGAAGCACTACGTGTATATTTTTACATTAAAAATATTTAGATAATTTAATTGGAATATTTTAAGAGTAAGATGGGTAAGAAATCCACTTAGGATGAAAACATACAGTATGAGTCTGAAAAACTCCAAACAGTAACAAGCAAAACAGTTTGCTGAAGCAGATAGATACAAATAAACATGCTGAAAATCCGAGAGCTGTAACAGCTTTAACCAAGCCAGACACAACTCTGGCTTAACTCACATTATGTAACATGGTGCTGTCTACAGAAGACATGACATTCATTCAGCAGGACTCTCCATTTCCTTAGTGTCTCTCTGGTAACCCAGGAGAGCTTCCAATACAGAACAGAGATGGGAAGGGAGATGAGATGGAGGAACTAAAGAGTTGGCTTCTCAACCACAAACTGGGAAGGACGGTGACTTGTTTGAAGAGGAGAGAATGGAAACTCATACTTTAAAAATTTCATTTTGCCCTAGTTTTGGTATTCTGGAGGTAAGTCTAGCACTGCCTTTAACTTAGCTCTTTGAAGGATCTCCTTGAGTTCTCTTCTTCCATGTTACAGTACCTAATAATCCACCTCTCTCATTTTTGCTGCCTTGTACTTGAATATTGATTGAATTGCTGATTTTCTCTGTATTTTGGATGTTCAGTTGGATTTGTTTTAACATGTTCAAAAATTGACTAATTCTTGTCCTGAAAGAAAAAAAACCCAGAGGCTGTTTATTTTCCTGATGAAAAACAGAGGTCTTGAGGAACTTTCTGTATGCAGACTGAAGACTCATATTGAAATTCTGCATCATGTATTATTCTCCACTTAAGGGGTGTGCTGAGACTAAAAGCAGACTGCAGAGCTGTATTTCAAAGTTGTACAGTTGCTTTTGAGCTAATACTTTTGCCCAATTCCATGGATATCATCTGAGACATAGTTGGAGACACACTAACTGTGTTCCTGACTCTGCTGCTGACACAATGTGCAGCCCTGAGCAAATTACTGTCCTCTCTCTCCTTGCATCTTCCCGTCCGCAGGGGTTTGCTAGCTTAATAATGCATTAGGCTTTGCAAAGCACTCCAAAAGCCTTTGATGTACACAGCTTATGTCCAGTGGGATATTAAAAAAAAAAAAAAAAAAAAAGACAAAGTGAAGCCTAATAATCTATGTACAACCTTCTTGACCCACAAAAAAAAAAAATAATAAAAAAAAAATTCCTTGTATTTATTAGAAAACTGAAGGAAAAGGTGCAGACATACTGAGATCCTATCAAGCCCCTGTAGCTCCCCTGTTTTATGGGATCATGTCCAAGTGGAAGTGATGGGCCAGAGTTCTTAGCCCTCAGTCATGAGAGATCACAGGCCTCTTCTCTGGAGTGGTACTAAGGTCAAATCCAGAGAGATGAAACCCAGTCAAAGGAGTCAACGCTGCAGTGACCTTCACCTTTGAGGTGCACCTTCCCACACCTCGAGCAAGAGCTCTGGGGAAATCCATACCTCTCGGATCTGCTGTTGCAGGCAGCAAAGAAGATGTTAACATAGATCTGTTTGTTTTTTTCCTGAGGGCCAGTGTCTTTCCACAAACAATGAACCAGACTCTGGCATGTTGATGTTGTGGCAGGGGCCCTGAGCAAGTTGGCTAATGCTTCTGTCTTGTATGCTGATGGAACCAAAGTAGTTAATGAATTCCTGTGCTTTGAAGCTTAGGAATGGTGTTTTAACAACACATCTCCAGTTATAACATACTGATGTATTCTTAAAAACAAAAGGATAAGCCTATTTATTTTCTGTTCTGAGAAGGTATAAAGTGGATAGGAAGGAACAAACTAAAGCTTGCACCACTGGAAGAAAAAGTGGGTAATCACTACTGCTGCTCAGAGGGTCTCTGTGGCACACAGGTATATAACTAGCTGGCTTCTTCAGACCAAAATCCCAGCTAAAATTTTAACCTATTTCATAGCAGAGCTCTGTAATGACAAAATCCTCTCTCAATGTGAATTGCCAGTTTTCCTCTCTGACAATAAATTTCCATTTCAGAGTGTCTCCTGTAATATTTCAGAGACACAACTCATGAACCATAATGTCTGTTCTATCTGTCATGTGCTCCAGGGATGCAGTAACAAGCTCATCATTGCCCCCACGGGCACATGCCACCTCCCTCAGCCTGCCTGGGAGCTGCAGATCTCAGCTTTGCCAAAAGCACCAAGCAGAGCCTCTGAGAGCTGCTGCCTACTCCAGCACAGCAGGAAACAGATTCACCCTGCTGAATCATCTTGTGGTTTCTGATCCTACAAGATGCTTGGGTGGGGAAGGAGAGGAAAGTGCTCTGTACTGCCCCGTGCCAAACACACATTTCTTCCCTGCCTAAAAAACATGTTATGAATCTCTTCAGGACAGACTGCACACACCATAACCCTCTGCAAGGAGCATCCCCAGGACACCCACAAGGCAGCAGTGACACAGAAGAGTCACTGCAAACATCTGCTTGTTCTGCTCCCAGCCCTGTTCTGCTGAGCCAGCAGAAAAACATTTTGTTTTGCTGTCACCTGCACTGTGGCCACTGGCTTCTGAAGATGCAAAACAAGATGTGGTGATTACTCCCTGGCTGCAGGGGAATCGTGCACCACAGACCCTCTGTCTCTTCATAGGCTTCTGTGGATACAGCCTGCATTACTACAGAAGGCAGCCTTGTCCTGCTGTGGCTTTTCCACACAGGTTTCCCAGCAAGTGCAGCAAGCTGCTGATTTGGGCCCGGCATCTATTTTTAATTTATAGAAAAGGCTGCAAGAATGCAGGGTAAGTGCTCTTCCATTGTATTCTAAAAATGAAGTAAGCTGTTCTAAATCCATCTCTTAAATTCCTGTGAGAAGGACTGTTCAAAGGAGGTATGAATTATACATTGAAAAAGCCCAGAGTTTGTGAATTAGTTTTGTGGGTTTTTTGACAAAACTTTCCTTCTGGCGTATCTGAGGACAGCACAGCTGCTTACACGGCTGAAAAGATTCTCTGTATAGAGAGAAATAACTAGCTGGAGCCTAAAAAGATGGATCTTAGAGCATTAGAGACAAGAACAAAAAAAATATTCCTTTAATTATATACAAAATTCCTTTTAAGTGATCAAAAGTGATCCCATTCTTAAAGTGGGATTATATACACTGTCCAAACCTTCGTTTTGCCATGTGGTGATACTAAACTGTTCTCCTAGACAGTCTCCACAGATCACTCCCTCTTTCCCTCACCACAGGAACTTTTAACTTTCTAGCTGCTTCATGGTTTTCTAAAAGTGGAAATCTCTAAATTTTCTCTGAAAGCCTTACTATTTTACTATCTGTAGCAACAGAACATCAATTCAGCTGTCTGCAAACAGTATCAGCAAGCTCAGCTTCACTGAAAAACCTCATACCTGTTGCTTATCCACTGTGGAGCTGCTAGGAGTGGCAGAGTAAGTGCCATGGACAAGCCATTTCACTCCTCACTCGTGAGAAATCACAAGGCTGCAGTGAATCCCTGCACCAGGTCCTGTCTCATCAGTGACCTTATGAACAGCACTCTGCCCACACAGGATTTCCATTTTCTCCAGGAAAGGAATTCCCCCCGTTTTGGTGACTGCAGCCAGGAACAATTGGGACTTTCCATTCTTTCAGATATGGGAAATCAAAGGTAGAAAGTTAAATCCACTCTGGCACGGGGGATCTGGTTTCCTTCTCACATAGGAAACAGACTATGGAACAGAGATGGTTTAATGCAGTTATCCATATCATATCACACATCTTTTCATTCATTAACTATATAAATCCTGCCCCAGCAAGAAAGACTGAGCAGTTATGTGTCCCATTCCCTTTAATTTTTTACAAATAAACCCCAAAAGCATGTTCTTCAGTCCAGTGTTGAGCAACAGCTTTGTGAGACAGAAGCCTTCACGCTGACTCCTGAAGACTAATCCCCATCACACAACTTCTCAGAAGATGAAGTACCAGTGCCATGATATGTCCACTGAAAAAACAAATGATGGTGTAAGAGTTCCTGGAATTAAAGAAGTTCCTAAGTCTGCTGCACCTTGTTTCATGAGAAGTCCCCATTTGAGGGCTAACAGCTTCCACAGAACATGGTAAAACACTCAACAGTTGCACTGCAGCAGATCTTAAGGCAGCTGAAAAACTGCCTACGTTTTTCTTTCAGAAGTGAGGAACATGTAAGCAACTGCAGTGCTGGCTGCTGGGCTAACTACAGATGCAGCCCAGGTCACACCTGGCATCCATCCCTTACTGACTGCACCACTGCATCCCAACTGGAAATCGGATCAAGGAACGAGCATTAAGTCCTGGAGATCATATTTTAGCACTCACAGTTACATCTAATTTGGAGCACAAACTGCCTGAGGCACTTTCAGTCTCTGTTTTATTCATCTGAAGCAGCGAGCTCATGTAGGATGCTGATAGATGTTCCTTTGCTCTGGGGAATAATGCTGCCATCTGCATTTTTATACTCCCAGCAGCAAGTGCCAACCAGCACAAGGAACTACTGTGCACGTGCCACAGGATGAGAGCAGCACAGAGCAGGATTAAAACCAGCTGAGGACAGCAGCCACTAACACATCAAATGGCACCACCTCTTCAGAACTGCTGAAAGCATCGTGCAGCGTTCAGACACTTCTATTAACACAGATCAGCCAGTCACCAATGCAAACCAACCAACTGCTTATAAACCACAGCAGAGAGCAGTTAGAAAAACACAGGTCCAGTCTCTCTCATTTTGGATTTTTTTCTAATTGGAGGAGGGGCGTTTTTGTTAGAAATGTAACTGCTAATCTGGAGGTTTAAAAAAAAAAGTCCTGAAGCTCTGTCCCAAAACATCTATCTTGGCAATGTTTGATTTTATAATCCACAGTGCAACTGCAGGATTTGGGATCAGTGTGCTTTAGACTGTTTCTTAAAGCCCACGTTCCTAGAGTCATGGTTACATAACGAAAAATCACATCCTTTTTGCCTTTAAATAGAAGGTAGATTTCTAGTACCCCACAGATGTAGAGAAAGCCCAAAGGCTTAAAAGAAAACCCACATCCAGCAAAAGGCAAAAGAAGTGTCAAAACATTCTGGTTTCCTAGGTTTTTAGGTATATGAATAACTGACTCATCATTTTGAATGCCTAGCACTGAGAAAACCCTGGTAATTGCTGAAGTGAGTTTTAAGTACACTTTGTCCACGTGTTCTCAATAAAAGGACTGGAACAAAGCTTACTGCAATCAGCAAGAGGGAGCCTGCTAACACAGATTTGGATCAGGCCCTAGTACTTTACCTGCTCTAAGTACTCTTGTGTTGGTCTGAGCTATGGAGGCAATACTGAGACAGGCTCCTAACTATGGAGGTCTACATAGTGTTTAGTTTGTTTTAAGATGTAGTTTGGAGATATATAATACCTAACATAAAGGTTAATATACCTTTAGTGGATGCTTTTGGGACCTCCTAACAGCATCTCCCATCCTGAAACTCCTCATCTGGCAATAATAATATTTAACTGTCTTCCTAAGAAAGCGACCGAGCTTTCAGGTGAGTCACAGCTCACAGCAAGGTGTTTGAATGTGGGCTCTGCACTGGGATCACTGTTGCTGGAAAGCCATTTTCAAAAGTGAAATCTGAAGGAACAAGTCCCCTTTCTTTTTTTAAAGGACAAGCCTGCCTTTGCTTAAACACTTGTCCAGAGAACTCTAGATGTAGAGATGGTAAGTGCAGGCACTACGCCTCTCCCTTTTAGTTGAGAACAATTTCCAAGGAAGAATCTAGGCATGTTTTCATTTTATCTGCATGCATCCAGTTGTTAGTAAGAGTCATTAAATCTGCGTGGCTGGCAGCATCCTGAAGCACCCAGCAGTTTGGGCAGAGGCTGAGCTATTCATAGGCCAGCATGCTGGCCAGGAGCAGGCTCATGAGCTCACAGCCTCCCAGTGCCAGCTGCCAGCTCGGCTGGGACACTGTTGAGGGAGGGAGGGAGGGAGGGGAGGTGGCAGGGACAGAAAGGGGACAGGATGTTAATGACAAACGTTTCATTTTGGGATCTGCCAAAACTGTGCTGTAGGTCTCAGTGTCTGCAGCTCCCCAGTGCAGGGTGCCAGGGCTGTGCTCCCTGAGCCCCCATGCTGCAGGTCCTGCACTGGGACTGTGGCTGCAGGGGAGCTGCGACTTGGAGCAGCAGGGTGGGTGTGAGAAGGGACATTTCAATGTCAGGGGAGCTGTGACTTGGAGCAGCAGGGTGGGTGTGAGAAGGGACATTTCAATGTCAGGGGAGCTGTGACTTGGAGCAGCAGGGTGGGTGTGAGAAGGGACATTTTGATGTCACAGCAGACCAGCCAAATGCTCGGCAGCTGCCTCTCCTTTTAGCAGGATACTGAAGTGGTACCTGCTGGACCAGGGCCCACTGCCAAAGCTGGGACAGACAGGCAGTGAGGAATACAAAGATTACCGTATGTCTTGTTTTATTTATAGCAACCACCTCAAGTTTGGTGACTATCCATTTTAATAACCACACCTCAACCCCTCTCTTTCCCACAGGCACATTCACTGTTACAACCATGTGTTTTTACACCTGGCTTTAATGCAGGCACTGATCTTGCTGACAAACTTTAATATAAAATTGCTTTTAACCTCAGAGCCTCCCCTGTAGCTGAAAAATCAGTGCATCTGAATTAAGATGGTTGTGGCTGCAACCAGAGTAGCCATCAGCACCTGAGCTGAGAGGAGCCAAGGAGTGGCTTGTTCTGCACTTGTGCTTAGCATGATTTGTGGCAACTGTTTTGGTGACATTTAAGTCACCAAGAGCTCTACTGCATCAGACCTACAGCTTGTCCTACACATATTGGGGTCTTTACAGCAGATAAATAGAAATGGAAATACTAGGAACACAATTTACCTCAGCTTTGTTTAACCAGGCCACACTAGTATCACAACAGTTAGCGATGCTGAGGGATATAAATGTTATTATTAGGCACTGCATCACAGTAAGATTAATTCTGCTACTTCTGTGCACTGCTCTGCACAGCCCAGCTGCTGGCTTGGTGCCATACCTGCACCAGACAGCCATGCTGTGCCTCAGCATCTCTCCAGGGCAGCAGGAGCACCATGAACTCAGCTCCTGCGTGCACACACTCATGCACACACACGCACACCATCCTCCCTCCAGATTCTGCCAGTCCTTTACAGCAAAGACATGGCAGCAAAGCAAGGCTTGCAGCGGAGGAAAGGGACACCATGAATGGAAACCCTACAGCAGAAAAAGACTGAGAGGATAGACCCCAACTGCCACTTTAAGCAGCCTTCAGTATGGAGTGAAATCCCCAGGAGGTAACTCCTACATATCCTCCCATTTATCCCAGTCATTCGGGATGTGGCAAGGGTACATGCACACACATCTTCCTTAGTGCTTGCAGACTTTTTCCCAATAGCTTTAACATTGTGAGAGTGGTCAGTATTCTATTTGGTACTATGGAAGATCAAAATGATAATAATCACTTGTCACTAGTTCAAAAGCACTACAACAAAGTGACCAGACCCCTGATAAAGCCACAGTTCTCTTCCCAGGCTGATTTTGCCACGTACCCCTGCTCAATGAAGAGTGGTACTGACACGCAGCCTTCCACAGCAGAAGATACTGAAAAGCATCAGGCACCTCACACTGGAACTGTGGTGCTGCACTGATGGTCCCAGTTCCAGGCAATGTAGGGAGGCACAATGGTTCCCATCTTCCTGAGGAAACCAGGACCCACTTCAAGCCCTCTGAGTCTATGTGCAGCAGCAAGGCTAAAAGAGGCTGCTGGCTCCACCTCTGAGAGGAATTGCTGGAGGAATGTCCTCTGAGACACCACTGCACTGAATTCCTACCCGCCGCTCTGCAGCAGGAGCCTTCCTCCACAGCTGCAAACCCAAATGGTCTCCGAAAACCCCCACTGCCCAGCAGCTGTACTGGCTATTTTCTGCTCAACCAGGGACTCAGTATTTTCAGCCAGAGAAAAGCCTGCCTGAACTCACACACACCCACAGAGGGGAAAGTCTGTCTGCTATAAACTGAAGTTTGTGAACCGCTAGTGGCATTTTTGCCTGCTATATATAACCTAGAAAAAAAAAGGGATTGTAGTAGGTTTATTCTCAACCTACTTTAAACTCTCAAAGACACGAGCTATTACGTCTTCGGCACGGTTACCACACGTGACCCTGTGTGCTGTGAAGAAGCAAGCTGGAAATGAGAGCTGGATGCCATCAGCTCTAAAGCTTGCCACTCCTCTGCCAATGAGAAGTTTCTCCTAAGTTGCTAAATACCCACAAGTTAAAGACCTGCTGTCTGGTAAGTCAGCAGTTCAGGGCAATGAGCCCGCTGGGCACCAGCTAGATACCTAATCTGTGCTCTGATTCTTGCACGGATTTGCAATAGGTCACTGTCTGAACCTCCATTAATCCTCTCACTCCTTCCCCCAAAATGAGGTCTGTGGATCATACTTACATAGTCTCCAGAGCTGGGAGTATAAACACACTGAAGATTGTGAACTGTTTATATACCACAATGATCGTGCACTGACAAATTCTGATAAAATGATAGTATCTGACCAGTGTTTTACAGTAAAACTATCTGGGGATGACAAAATTAGAAATAAAAGCACTGATGTATGCTGGCACAGAAATCCTGACTTGGAGCAGCAAAGAATCCAAGCTGTACAGAAGTCTGTGCAAGTAGCAGGTGTGCACCAGATGCAGCATGCTGTTCCCTCAATACAGAGAAGGCACCATCAGCTCATGTATTTTCTGCTCTTCACTATATATGTATTTAAGCTTTAAAGTAAGCTTTCTCTTTTTGCATAGCTCTGGGAAGACAGGCTTGTCAGCACACTCTGATGAAGCAGCTTTTAGCTGAATGAAATTGCTGGACTGGCACCTTCACAGACTCCCCTGTGCTGAATGCTGGGATGGGGCTTCTGTGGTCAGTCCCAAACATGCTGAAGTGGGCTGAAGATAATGGTTAAGATTTTACTTGGTACCACAGGTCTGACTACAAAGGGTTTTGCCAAGACC
This sequence comes from Alcedo atthis, assembly GCA_033558465.1. NCBI lineage: Eukaryota > Metazoa > Chordata > Aves > Coraciiformes > Alcedinidae > Alcedo > Alcedo atthis. The sequence goes on from WYEA01010709.1 coordinate 23,012, forward strand.
AAATATATTTGTGAATGTAGCCCCATTAAAACATCCTACATAAGCTGAGGCTCCTCTGAATTAGGCCACCAAAATCAGATCCTAGGTACAGGAGAAACCATAATTCAAATTTAAGATTTCAACTTCCCAGAATTAAAAAAAAAAAAAAATAATTAAAAGCTGACCTCAACTTTTTACATGCCTGGATATACAATTTCACACCAAAAAGTTTTCCCTAGTACAAAAGCAGCTGTTAGCTGAAAACTGGCCAGTTCACCCTACTAGCTTTTGAGGCCACAGGTCAGTTGGTTTTGTACTCATCACACTGAGGCAGAGTAGGACACCAAAACCACCTTAGTGAAGGTTACACAGAGCTGACAACACACGCTCTCGTTAACAGTAACTATCCAGCACAAGCAGTTTGAGACAGCCTCCACAAATAAGCAGTGTGTGTGCACAGACACTAGTGCCAGGGTCGCTTTCACATTTCACAATGCTCATTATAAAAACAGGGGAAAAGAGATTGCTATTAAATAAACACTTCATTTCCGGAGCACTAGATTCTTATTTTGTAAACTACTTCAGCAACAAACATTTTACAAACTGTGTTTTGAAACAATTACTTCTGAAAAGCAGGACTATGACAGTAGCAAGAAATGCACTTTGTTGGCATAAGGTTGAGTCATTTGTGTTTGTCAATGAAATGACATCATGAAGTCAGTCTTTGGGAAGAGTCTCACTCTTCTGGTATCAGCTTTCTGGAAATAGGGCTGTTTCCTCTTCTCAAGGAATTAATCTTATTACTGATTTCAGTGCTATCAATAAAGTAAGAGAGCAGTTTAATACTGCTTCCCTTTGTTAAGGCTGTATGCAGATCTAAAAAGGAACACTAATTCAGGCAGCAGTTGTTCAATTAAATATAGGAGTAACATGGTTAAAAATGGCTATAGCCTGTGTGAGTCCAGTGAGATGATCTTACTGGTTGCTCTTTACAAGCAGGAAGCGTCTGGGGTCATGTGAGACCCAAACACATGCTCACACCGCAAGGAGTTTTCCTGGAAGGAATAGACAACTTTGCAACAACCCAAGCAGCCCTTCCATGCACATTCACCACCTCCCTGGGTCACCTCCGGAGTCAGGCCCTCCACGGAACTGTTTTATTTCCCTTAGGACACCTCCAGAGATCTGGGAGTCCCTTTAATCCGGGAGATCGTGCTCACCCGTGGCTGCTGCCATACAAGTTAAACTGTCCTAGAAGTGACTTGAACAACGGATCCCCTTGGTAGCCACCACACCAGCGAACCCTCCAAACGCCAACGTCAAGCGCTTCATCCTCATCGAGTTACTTAAGATATAATACGCTGACACGGCATCTTTCACAAACAGGCTGAAATAATCAAATGAATCACTGGAATAGCAAAAGAAACCCAGTTTATCTGAAAATAAGACCATGTATTTTTCCGCCGTTAAGCTGAACAACTCTTTGGAGCTATTTAAGAGCCGTGTAGCATAAACTGGGCAGGCTGCGGCAGGCTTAACTCTCGGCCCGGCCTGGCGGCCAGTTCAGTTCCCTCAGCACCAGCGAGGAAGGTTCCCACCTGAGGCGAAGTCGGCAGCAGGGTGGGTGCTCGGGCAGCGGGAGCGGGGTCGATGCCGAGCAGGGGCGATGCAGCCGCCAGCACAGGCGGGCAGGACGCGCCGCCTCCCCCCGTGCCGCGGAGTCCCGGCCGCAGCTGCCCCGCAGCCGGCCACGCACCGCTGCCAACACAGCGCATCTCCACCCGCCCTCGGGAATGAGGCTCGGATCAATGGGGTTGTTCTAACGACAAGTTTTTGATCCATCGCACCCTCTGGCTCCCCGCTCCAACCCGCCTCTGAATCCCCCAGCCCGGACGCAGCCCCGCGAGTAAGTTGGGCGCCGGGAGCGCCGCAAGACGGGGGGGTGAAGGGTCCGCGGGCAGCGCTCGGCACTCACCTGGCCGGCGGTGTCGTACAGCCCCAGCAGGTACTGCTTGCCCCCGACGGTAACGCTGACTGCGAGGGTGGAAAGAAAACCACAGAGGGTGAAAGCGGGCAAAGCCCGACCGAACCTCCCCCCCCCGTCCCCGGCGTAGCAAGGCCGGGGAACGAGTGACGGAGCGGCGGGAGCGACGCCGGCTGCCACCGCCGGTGTCCGGGGCCCTCGGCCGCTCACCTGCGTAGTGGTCGAAGACGGTGGGCACGTACTCCTCGGGGAAGGCGTCGTTGGCGTAGCTCATCAGCAGGCACGTCTTGCCCACGGCGCCGTCCCCCACCACCACGCACTTCAGCATGACCGCCGCGCTGCCATGGGCCATGGCCGGAGCCCGCCCTCATGGCCCCGCGGGCGCGCCCCGCCCCCCGCCGC
>WYEA01010710.1:0-62592 GCA_033558465.1 Alcedo atthis
AATAGAATAGAATAGAATAGAATAGAATTAATATAATATAATAGAATATGATAGAATATGATAGAATATAATAGAATATATAATTAATATAATATAATACAATATAATCTAGCACATTTAATTAAAGTGGTGGAGTAAAACAGCATTTCACCTCCAGACATAAAAGAAAAAGGGAAAACCTGAGTTCTTAGCAGGTTCCAGGGAAGTTTTTCTCTTCACACAGTTCACAGAGTGCTGTGTGATTTGTCCCACACAAGTGTGAAACAGAAGTTAGAAATGCTGAGCATTTTTCAGGAGGCTGAGCTAGAACTGCAGGTAAACACACTTCAAATGTCATTTTCTTCTTCAGATTAGCTTGGAAAATTCTAGCAGCAGCACAGATGCTGCTGAGCAAGAGTACTGAGCACACTGACCTTTCAGCTGTTTGCCTGGGTGTTTGTATCCATGTGGGCCCTGGGGAATCCCAGGATGCTGGAAACAAACCCAAGCAAAAGCATAAAAAAAAATCAATGCTCTTTATCTGAAAGAACAGCAAAGACATGAGTCAGTCACAGAGATCTCATTCCTTACTACCCTCCCTGTCATGTTCAGCCAGCATTTCATTGGAAATCAATTTTAAGTGCTATGCTAGATGGGGCTTCTTCTGATTATATTTGCCCCAAGTCCTTTGATATTTTTTTAATATAACCTTTAAAAAAAAAGAACAAAGCTGGTGGCTGAGTAGTGGCAATTTATGAGTTAATGGAATGCCTGGCTTTGGGAGGAGGCAACCAGGTAAAAAAAATGCAGCTGTTGCCTGGTCACTGGAGAAACTGTCCAGCTTGCTGCATCTAGCAATGGAGCCACACAACCCTTGGGGAATAGCTGTTTCTTATGATATTACCTAAACTAAACTAAAAAGCATTCTGGTTTGTGTTCCACGTGTTGTGTAAGTTATGGTAGACCTTGTTCTGTAATGCACAACTGATTACCTGCTGAAGGAAAGGCTTCTGTCTTAATCAGAAAACCAAAAATCAAAGGGGCTGGGATTCCATCTCTACCAAAGGCATCCTCAGGAACTTGGACATGTTCTTATTTTTGCATCTCAGTGTTCCAGACTAGAGAAAAAAACCCCAGTATTTAAACTCTGAGATAAATATACCATTTCTGGTAACAAGCACCTTAGAAATAAAATGCTTTTTTCTGTGTCTGCCAATGTGTTCCATGCCTGCATCCATCTGGGCTTGTGAGCCCTGGCATGACACAGAAAAAACATTAATTTTCTTACCTGAAAATGGGTACTTTTTCCTACTTTTCCTCTGATGTTGTGCATAGAGAAGAAGAAAAAGCATCCAAAGAAATGTGTGTAATCTGCAGCACTTTACACTAGACTGTGGTTTTGCTTTGTTAGAATCTGTTAGGTAGATTTTATCATGTTTTGGGAAGTTGCTGAATCACTGCACTTGCAATGAGTGGATCTTTGTAGGCTAAATTGTCTCCTATTATGTCATATACACTTTGCACATTATAAATAGCTCTGCTTTAATTTGCTTTATCATAATCATTACAAGTAAAACAGAAATATAGGAGTTATGCCCACACTGTGTAAAGTTTTATTGACTGAGGGGTGATGCCTGTTTGCTAAGTAACATAAATCTTGCTTGCCAAGGGTGAGCTCCAAAGGAATCACAAGTTTACAGATCATTTTATTTTAGTATAATCAGTAGGAGGCCACTCTGTGGTCATTCATAGGTCAGTAGGAACAGTATTTGATTCCTCAAGGACTTGTCAGGAAGAAGCAGAGTTAAAACAAGCCATGCACACTGCTCAGGAGTGTAGCATCAGGAAGAGGAGGAAACTCTTCTTACACCTGTGAAATGAAGAGCTGCTTCTCCACTGATGTCCACTATGGAACCAAAGGTTTACTTGATACAGCAGATGACATTCAGCTTTAAAACATATTTTTTTCAGGAAAGAATACTGAAAACTTGAGGCTCTTCGCTCATTTGAATTGTACAGAAATCATGAAACAGTGATTTAGGGGAAATAATTAAACCTGACCACTTTACCACCACTGGAAACCAAAGACAGTCTGTTAGGTTTTTAATATTCATTAAGAAGTAGCCTAGCTGGCACAAAAGTAACTTGAGTGGCTCTTCTGGGGTAGAGTACAGAGAGAAACTCTTTGTGGAGGGCTGGGTGAAGCTGTGCTGAGCTGATGTCTGTAGGAGCAGAGCTCCAGGGAACCTGAATTTAAGGCAAGTCCAGTGATGAGTCTGCAGAAATTCTCCTCCTCCAGCTGGCTTGGTCGGCTTCACCCACTGGGGTCTTTAAGGAAGGGAGCACTGCATTCAGTGTGATTTTGAATGGTTTAACTGGGGCAGCTGAAAATACATTGCTCCTTGAGAGAGAGAAATCATTCATGACAGGAATACTAAGAACCACAAGCAAGTACTTACCTATTCCAGCTGAAGAATGTAATATGGGTCACCCTCTGTCAGGAGGAAATCAAAGTCTTGCAAGCTAAAAGGAAACTGTATTTTCAAAGGAGCTATATTCTATATTTGCTTCATGTCACCAAAGCACACTGGCAGGGAAGACTGATCTGTGGCAGTGCAGGAAGAACCAGTGGAATTAAATGCTGTAGCTCCTGGAGCTGTTTTATTCCTCTCACCATAGTCACTAGGGAAATTGAGAAATGGATGTGTGCTGGGCAAACTGGAGGCTTTTCCTGCATGTGCAAAACCAATATTTTTCTTTCTGAATTATATTCTGGTTGTATTTGCCCATAGGAGGGACAGGAAAGACACTGAAGTCTGGTCAAAGTTACATTACAAATTTGCCACTGACAAAAGGTGCCTTTCATTTACACAGAGCTATTGCTGCAAGTTTTCTGTGACTTAGCAAACTGCAGGGTTTAGCCATCAGAAAGAAATAGCCTGTCGTGGCCCAAGGCCAGCACTCAGTGTGATTCCACTTAGTGTTAGCACAAAAGTCAATCACATTTAGAGCAGAGCACATCCATGACCTTGCTGGAGAAGGTTGTGCACTCAGCAGTGCCAGCAAGGGTCTCTCATTGTTCACAGCTCCAGTCCTTGGCTTTGGTTTGGACCTGCACTGCCATTTGTGTGGAAAAGGATGGAGTTGGATGGCATTTTAAACTCTGGTCTGATGACGTGGTGCAGTTTAAACTAGATTAGGTGTTACAAAACCACAAGGTACTGAATTAGTCTCTCCATCTTCATTTCTCAACAAGAGCAAGGTAACAGCTTTCTAGAAGAACTTTGAAAAGGGATAATTTCAGTTTCTTCTGGAGAAAGTAAGAAAAAGCTTTAGGGGGCAGAAATATGGCTTATTTTTCCAGCCATCCTGTGCATTACTTTGTAGCTGAAATAAGTTCCATTACTTTATTATGAGCCCAGTCTTCAGGCTCCTGAAGGCATTTGCTAATTTTTTCTGAACATTTTCTGGAGGCTTAAAATCAAATCCAATTGCCAGGCTGCACAGGAGAGTGCAGAGTTTTCACTGCAGCAGTCTGAGAAACAGACCCTTCATGGTCTCACTTTGGGCTCCATGATGTTGGCTAAGCTAGTTCTAAAGCTTCCCCACAGCTGGATGCTCTGTGCTCACAGGATTCTATTATTTTGCTTTATCTTCTCAATAGGATGATTCCCCTCTCCTGTTAATATGATGATGAGCCCTTTGTTTATAAATCTAATACACTGCTCACAAATCAGTTGGTGAAAAATGTCAGACCCCTTGCTGGTGCAGAAATACTGTAAGGGATGCTAGTCTTCTGCTCCATGGCTTTGGAACCTTTCCCATAAATATTTCATCAAGTTTTCACTTTCCCTGATTATCTACACCCTTACCTCAATCTTTTTTGGTTTTGTTTTTGTTCTTTTTTTCCTGCTTCATCTGCCTGTATAAACTAGATAGCAAAATGGAGTCATCCTGAGGCTGGCAAGTGTCAGAGGTTGTTAAGGGGCTGCTTGTTTTGTCAATGTTGAACCTGGGTCCCAAAAGAGATTCTGATTAAAAATTAGTTTTAGTATTACTTGCCAGTAGTATCTTGATGCTTACACCATCAGAAATATTGGTACCTAAGATGTGAAGGAAAAAAAAAATGATAAATGAGCTAATTGTATTAACACCAAACCCACCATTTAATCTGCTTTCGTTAACCAAGAAAACAAAAAATATTGCAATAAATAAAAAAACCTCCTATTGAACTGTCACTAATATACATCTCTACCAGGAGACCCATTGTGACATGAAACAACAAAAATGTGATGTCATGAAAAGGACTATGGAAGAAGAGATTCTCCTCACAGAGCTTTTGAGAGCTAAAATATAGTCCTTTATAATGAAGTGGTTCATTGTCTCCAGAACAAAAAAGGAACCTTAGAAATGCAATTCATTTGGCTGATGTTAAATCTCAGCTGCAGAGATGAATCACATTGACTGCTGTGAATAATTCAGATGCAGATATGTACATTGCAGCCTTCATAAATTGACATTTGTGTAGAGGGCTTCCCAGAGCAGCATCTAGTAAATGAGATAGTTTTAAAACCTTTGTAAATATTTATAACTTTTATTTATCTCATAATTACTGTTAATGTGTTGATTATTTTTTCCCCCATTTCCTGCTCTATGCTTCAAATAGAATTGAAATGAAAACACTACAGGACGAGGTCTTGCAATGGCTCTTATCCAGAAGATGTTTTTAGGTGTTCATGAGGGGATCTACAAATGCCAGGCACTGTGACTGAGCAGCACTGCTGCCATATGGGGTCAGCCTTCTAGAGCCAGTGCTGCTTCAAAATCAGTCACTTTAAGCATATGAGAAACACTTCGGCAAGTGATGACCCTGTAGCATCCAACTACCTCATTTAACACAGGATTACCTCAAATGCATCTCCCTTCTGCATTCAGAACTGTGCATTTTGGGAGGGACATGACCCTCCCAGCATGGGAGTGACACAACACTGTCACCTGCTTAGTGGAAGAGGGAGAGGCTGTGGGTGCTGTCATTGTGCACTTCAGCCTTTGTCTCCCACAGCATTCTCCTGGAGAGTCTGGCTGCTCATGGCTTGGATGGGCATCCCCAGCACAGGACAACATCTAGCTGGATGGCTGGGCCCAAGGAGTGGTGGTGAATGGAGTTAAATCCAGTTGGTGACCAGTGGTGTCCCCCAGGGTCAGTACTGTGGCAGGTTCTGTTTAATCTTCACTGATGACCTGGATGAGGGGATTGAGTTCACCCTCAGCAGGTTTGCAGCTGGGTGGCAGTGCCCATCTGCTCGAGGGTAGGGAGGTTCTGCAGAGGGGTCTGGACAGCCTGGATCCATGGGCCAAGACCAGAAGCTGTTTCATGTCCCTGTGTGCTTTCTAATGCTGTGATGCTGGGTGCATGTATAAACCAGTTATGATTCTCTGAATGAAGAGTGCAAGAGAACAGGTTTTGTTGCAGGTTTCAGGCTTGAGCAGGGACAAAACTATTGTGTAGTTCATTCATCACAGTCTGTTGTACCTTCAGTGCTCTGCTGGCTGTGGCAGCTAGTGAAGTTAGAAAGGAAAGATACTGGCAAAGCTATTAGAAGAGTTCTGTTAGAGCCTGGGGAAAAAACAGAGTAAGCAGTATTTCCAGTGAGATCCTTCACAGTGGCAGTAGTTAGCCATGCATGATTATTTTGTCCTGATGCTTATCATCCTTAACATATAAATAATTTTAGAGAAATAAAACTTGCCCATGTAATTCTGAGTCATGAAACCTTTATATGGATTTTATCAGAGGGCACTGAAACCATGTAATTGTTTTAGGAATTTAGACAGGACTTGGTGACAGGACCACCTTGATAGTGTTGTGTTCATAAGCTGATGATGATTTCCTCTGGCTTTGAAACTCCTGAGTCACTGGGGTTCTTGTTCACACCAAACATCACTTGCCAACATGACTGATACTCACAGAGATCATTCCCTGAATCATCTGTGCATGTTTCTTTCTAGAAGTCCTGTCTGCAACTCAGCTAACATGAGTTAAAAGGGTTACTGTGGAATTGCTAGGGAGAGAATGAAACATGGCCAGAGAATCAGAGAATGTTTAGGGCTGGAAGGGAGCTCCAAAGGGCATCTAGTGCAGCCCCCTGCAGGGAGCAGGGACACCCTCAGCTAGCCCAGGCTGCTGAAAACCTGTTATTAAACAGAAAGACAAGACATTAAGGGATGCACCAGGACAGCACAATGGAGCCCTTTGGTGCCAAAGGAAGAACTCCAAGTACTGCAGATCTGCAGGCCACGAGGTTTTCAAATACGAGGTGCCACACAGAGCAAATGCTCTCTCAAGGATGGAGCTTAAAATGAAACCTGCATTCAGAACTCAGGGGACAACCCCTCCAGAACCAAACCAGGTTTTTTTCCACAAAAAAACTCCCTGTTGGATGCCACCACTGCTGCTCTAGGACTGACATTCAATTAGATGAAACAATTCTCTGCATGCTCACAGTTTAATGGGAGATCTGCCATATTGCATACACATGTGTTCTCTTACTGAATTCCCCTTCTTTTTTTCTCAATTATTCATTTTTTTTTTCTGAATTATTCATTAATCACTGCTGTGCTGAAGGGCTCTGGTGTGAAAGTGAAGGCAAATGTTTTTCTTCAGTTGTGACCTGCGTGAACAGAAACATTGTCAATATATTATTGATATAATATTATTATGTTTTTATATGCAGAAGTTCAGGAATGAGGTTGAAGTTGTGGATATTTCCATCCTCCCAGGAAACAGCTGCTCCCCTCTGGAACATCTGGAACACCTGCAGAGCAGGAGCAGGGTGTGTCTCATGGGCCTCAACGTGTAGAACAATGTGATGTGCAGAGGATGGGTGGAGATTGATGTCTCCTGTAGCACAGAACTGTTAGGGTCACACACAGGGGCTGTTTGGGCAGAATTTCCAGGTGGTTTTCCTCTGCCAAAAGCCTGACTATCCAGCAGAGCACAAGCACTAATTTTTGCCACACTATTTATTTGCCACACTATTTTTTTCCATGTGAGCCTGCTGCCCACCCTTTTCTGCTTGTCTCTAAATGGCTTCCTCCAAGAACATTTAATCCCAGCAAATGCTCTCTCCCAGGAGACCAGGAACTGTGCTTTAAGAGGTTCAAGGAAACTATGTGCATACAAGATTTCACTGCCATTGTTTAATTGCATCATTCAGGATATTTCATTTTAGATTCTTCACCACAGTCAAGGGAAAAAACCACCAAACTCTAAATTAAATTAGCTGATAGCAAAAGCATCTAATATATAGCAAATGGAATTACATTTTGCTTACATTCTACTAAATTAACATTTAGATCTCTGGAAATTAAGAGTTGCATTCAATGCACCAGCAATATAATGATGATTATTTTTGTTTTGATTATGTTTTCTTAACTCAGGTCTGGCCAAATGACAGTATGATAATAGTATTTGACAATGACAGTAGCATTTGCCTGAGAACAAAAATCAGTCTTAAATGACATTTACATTTAGTCCTCTGTAAAAATATATTACTTACAAGACACATAAATTTATTGTTGTATAAAATGATTTTCTAAATTGAACCCAAGACAGAAACTGCCTTTCTGATGCAGCAGAGCTGTCAATATTTCTGCATGTAGTTAAGAAACGGAATTGAAACACACCACTTGCTGTTAAGCAGCCCTGCTTAGAGAGAAAAGGTGATGCTGGACAGAAGGCACTGGAATGATCCTGATGCTAGGAGAGGTGCTGGGCAAGGCACACATCTCTGCTAGTTTTATATGCTATTTATAACTAGCAGAAAAAGAGAGAATGGAAATTATTGCTAATACTAAAACATGACTTTTGTGAAACTTCCAGTTAAGGAAGGTTGTGCCTGAATGTTATTTGGTTGAGATACCTGAGGTGCTGAAGGATTGCTTGGTTTCTTGAAGACACTTTTGAGATTCTGCACACTTGCACATAAGGAATCAACCATCTGCTCTTGGTGGAAAACCAGAGAATTTTCACCCAAATTAAAGAAGACAAGTCACAAGCCTCAGAGGGTCTGTTAAAACTTTCTGAAGGTTTTGTCCATGTTGCCAAGAATCAGACATTTGGGACAACAACCACCAAGGGATTACAGAGCAAAACATTTCTTTATTTTTTCCATTTTGCTTGGTTTGCACACCTGGCAGTGTCAGGGTGTTGTCCACTCCACTGTGTCCCTGTGTAGTTACACTCTGCTCCAAACCACATCTGACTGAGGGAGCAGTTCTGTGAGCACATCCACCTGCCTCTGCAAAACAGAGGCTTCCTGACACAGCTACACAGTCTTTATTCACAGGCTGAAGTGGAAAGCCTCTCACAAATAAGAGAAAGAGCTGCAAAACCCATGCCAACTGCAAGGGACCTTAGGCCAAATAGTTTGGTTTGTAATCACAACCTAATTTTGCTGGATGAGTTTCTATTTTTTAATATCCCTACACCAGTTTTATCTGACAAAACTTCAGTAAAATTAAATACTGATCTTCAAATCTTCAAAATCAGATACCATACAGCAGGACCAGAAGGAAACCAATTCCAATACAAGGTACTGCAGGAATGTATCAAGGGATTAAGTAATAGTGGCTAAAACCATTTCAGGTGCAACTTCCTAAGTAACTGATTTCCCTGTTTCCCAACCCTAATGGAAAGCAAAAGGCAGGACAAAAATCAAATTAAAATCTAAGAAAACCATCGATTTGATGGGAAACAGAACAGTTTGGTTTTGAATATTTTAAATGTTTCTAAATTGGAATAAATTTAGTAATGTAATGTTCAGTCAAAAAAATTTAGGCACATTGGTTTTCACTCTTTGTAGCTTTTTTTTCTAAGTGATCTGAAATGATCCAAGGAAACATCCACTGCATTGTGCTTGCTTTTGAAGTGTTCTGATGAAACCCAAATGTTAAGGAGTATTTTCTGGAGATGATTTTGACTGCTGCAAGGGCTCTGTGTAGCTTCTTCACAAAGCTTCTTTTATAAGGCCAGCCAGTCTCTCGAAGGCCTGCAATGACACAAACAGGGTTCATGTTTATATTCCAGTAGAACAGGAAACACGGCAAACCTGTAAAGCTACTCAAGCTACCCTAACCATGTACAAACTCAATGTTTCACAGTGCAAAATTCTGCTGATATTCTCTGTTTGCCTTTTGTAACAACATGTATGAGCTTTGACTGGACAATGGTTCCACTTTTCTGATAGGAAGTAAAAGGCTGAGTTTTCTGCACCAGAGAAATACATATATTGATGTTCAAAGACTATTCAGAGTTCAGATGAAACTGAACAGTTGTACTTTTAATACAACTAGTGATCCCTGAGTGTCTCTTTTATCTTAATATCAGGGCTTTGAGGCTCCAAAGGTGACAGATAAACAGTTGAGGGGGGAAGCATCTGGAAGATACACTTTGACTTTCAAGTGTGATTATGAATCTTTATAAAGAAGGAAGAAACAGAATAAAGGAGAGGAGACAGAGAGGCAGCCAAAGTGCTCCTCTGTTACAAACCTGCACAACTGAATGTAAGTAAACTATGGACACTGAACTGTTTCAAGCACCTGAATCAAAGGAGTATTAAGTTCAATAAATAAGGACAAATGTCTCCTATTTTTCTTCCCACTGATTTTGCAAGTACAGCCAAATAACATCCCATATATTCCTAAAATATATAGAAGATGAGTACCTGAGAAATGAGATGCAACATATATATCAATGGTATGAAAGAAAACCAATTATTCTTTCTTATAAAGGAATGATGACAACACACACACACAAGAAAACAGATAATTCAATCACAGGGAAGTCTGGAAAAATAAAAGATTGCCTGATAATCTAAAGCAAATAACAAAACTTCCTGACTTCACTAAAGCCTTTATGAATAATGGCTGGGAGGATTCAGTGCAAGACACTGCATATATGAGATACAGAGAAGCATTTTAAGAGGTCCTAAACATTTGGCACTCTTCAAGTCATTTGGATATGAGTATCTTGCCTCAGAAACAGCTAACACTGCTTCAAAACTGATGTACTAAAACCCCTACACCAACATCCAAGAAAACACTGAAGATGCAAGTAAAACCAAGGGAGCATTATTACCTGAGAATCTGCCTTGGTAAGAACATCCAAATAAAATCATAATCTCACATACCAGATCCATCTGGGCTGGAGAGCACAGGGAGAAGGAGGCTCTGACATAAGAACTTGGCTCTGAATGATCAATATTGAATGCTCCTCCAGGAACCAATAACACCTAAGGAAAAATTATTAGGCACCCAGTTATCACCACTTCTACAGCTTTAAAGTACTGTTAAATTCCACTGGAGAAGGCTCACTGCTGAAACACTGTTCTCAGAACACAGCATAACATATTCACTCTCTTCAAAATGACAAACCAAAAATGTGCAACCTGGAATCAGACTTTTGGTAAGAAAATCAAAGAGCTCTGAGTTTTGGCTGCCCAGGCTGCTGGGCTCGCAGGTTATCACAGCAATGTTTAGAAGCAGCAGTGAGGTGGGATGTAGTTTGCTCAGTACACAGGTCTGGCTCTTACAATTATAGCAATAAAATCACAGTTAATTTATTTCATTAAAAAACACAGTGGTGAGCCATCATTCATGTAGGTAGATATATTAATACTGTATGGTGGATACCTGACATTGTACTACACAATGTTTTAAATTTAAATAAGCTGATTAAATAGAAAAGTCTGAATAGGGATATGAAAATATGAATGAGTCACTATGTGACAATGCCTGATGTGTACAGGCAGATGTGGTAAACCCATCTTATCCTCCACTCATTTCATTTGAACATCATATGCCATCAAACCATAGGTCATACTTCTTTCTGCAAAGCTTTTTCCATTATCAGCTGCTGAGTATCAGAAATACCCTTAATTTTGATCCACAAGAACATGCCAGCAGCAGGAGGGTACCATTCTGCCACATCTGGGGAGAGAGAGAAAGAAGGGAATCATCACATCATCTAGGCTGGAAATCAAGATTTCTGCCCCGCCTTTAGCTGATCAGATCACAGATCCCCTGCTCCTCTAGACTTGTTGCCCCAGTGAAGTCCAAGGGAATGTGGGCCACTGAGCCAGGATGCCACCTGCCAAACTGGAAGTACTCCAAATTGTGTGGGCTTTCTGCACTCAAGATCAGTATCCTCAATATTTTTATGAAAGGCATTGCTCTGAACTACAGAAATCTCAAACAGGAAGAAATTATATTTGTTGGTTATTTTTAGATTTTTTCTGATGCAATTTCTCTTAATATCACATTGACCATCAATATGATTTGAAGTGTTTTAAGTTACAATGATTAGAGATTTTTCCCTAAAGAAAAGGACAGCCTAAGAGTTATGAGAAGGATGGGAAGGCTTAGAGAGGATTTATGGCTTAGATTTTGTTTGCAGGCTTATGGCCTACTCCTTGTTTACCTGGAATTCTTCACCTGCTTTTGGATATATTTTTTTAAGAAACTATTTATTTGACTTGACATCTTCTCCATCTCTTCCTTGATGTATTTAACCATGGAACGTGGGTACTTGGGCACCACATAATTAATGTTATGCACTTATGCTTGCTAATTCTGGGGGTTTAGAAATGAAGTATTTCTTTTTTTTTTTTTCTGAACAACTATCTAAAGTAGGTGGGTAGATCTTACCCATTCATTGCTGATTCCCCTGGGACTAAAAGGAGTGAGTCACTAACTGTAATTGCATTACTGTTGATCAAATTCTTTCTGTGCTCCATGGTTAACCACAAAAGGGGATACTTGAAATTGAAACTACTGCTGAATTAATTGCTTAGATCTTCCTTTAAATTAAGGCCACTAAATCTGCCTGTTTCAGACAAGGATTTTCAACATAAAAAGTGTAAGAACATAGTGGAGTGAAACACCACGTTACTTTATAAAGCAGTTTTACAAAGAGCATGTGAGATTTTTTTCCTCATCACCATCTCTTGTCCCAGCAGAAAAGGATGACAACAGCAGCACTAGATAATTTTTCTTAAGTGTAATATTTAACATCACTGCCTTGTTTATAGTCCTTACCTGTCACTGGAATCAAGAGGTGAACTTTAGTGATGTTTCTTGACCACAGAGATGATAAACAGGTGTAAAGAAAATTAATTAGCTGTGCTCACTGACCTTTTAACCACTTGTCAGCAGCACTAAGCATTGAATCCCTCTGGGCCCTGTAGAACTCCACCACTCTGAAAGGAAACCAGCAACTCCAAGTCATGATCTTACAAGTACTTCAGAGCCCATTTGTTACCCTTGAATGCTCCAGTGTGTCTCCAGCAATGCACTGAGTGAGCAGAGCAAGTGCCCATGTGCCTGCTTCTGAAACTTCACACACACCATGGAAACAAACCTTTGCATGTTCTGTCCACTCTGGCTGTGCTAGCAGGGGATACAAGTCCTGCCAACAATATTTACCACACAAAACCAGCATACTGAACAAAATGAACTTGCACCTATGCAAAAGCAGAGATTTGTGTGCATGGAGGCTGAATTTGTGTAGGTACACGTGGAAACAGTATTTCACAAGGCCAAATGCAAATCATATGAGAAACCTATCACAACTCTTTAACAGATTTCTCTTGTCTAATCTTATCTTCACACTTTAAGCACAACTTCCAATAATTCAGTCCTTGCTGAGAATAATGACCCCAGCTCACTTTTCAGCATGGACAAGTCTTGTTAGTTGATATAAACCGAGGCACCTGTGTAACACCAGACACCAGAGAAACGCCTGATTAAAGACTTCATAAATCAGGTGCAAATGTGTTCCCATCTCTTTGGAGAAAACATACTTAGTGATTTGGATCATTTTAAGTTTAGATTTTTTTTCCTCTACTCTCTAAACAAAAAGCTTTGACTTCTGGATGTATTTTATTACCCTTGATAGACAAACACCAACACCACCAAAGGCTTACATAGTTCTGAGACTCAGCCTGTGCTAATTGCTGCACTCTGCATGAAATAGGAAACCTCAGTATTGATCTTAAAGGTCTTTCCCAGCCAAATCATTCTATGATTCTATATGATTCCATTTACCACATCACAAATTCTGTTGCAAGATTTCTGCCTTTATCTTTTTCACATTGAAATGAAATTTTAAGTGCTAGTAAGACTTCCACAAAAATTCAACTGTAGCTCTTACTCAAAGGCAGGATCTAACAAGTCCACCTTATCCAAATGGAACCACCTGGAAGTGATGGCAGGCAGCTGTGGGGCCTCATCAAGCCACCTGGCAACTGAGATGAAGTTATAAAGGGCAGCAGCTACGCTCTGGCTGCTCTGTTTCCATTAGCTGAGGAGAAGGAACAGTCTTGTGGCTTGAGCAAGAATGCCTTCTGGCCTCCAGGGAGGAGGTAAGTGTTGAGATGCTTTTGGGATCTATTTTTTTGAACTGCTGAAAGTTGAATTTAAGTGTTGTCCAAGTTTCTCTGAAAAGCCTCTCTTTTGTATTCCTCATCCTTCAATCAGCAGCCAGGGCTGCTGTGTCTGCTTTGGTACTTTGGGGTTGGTTTTTTTTAATATATATATTGATGTTTACAGGATGGGCACCAGGCAGGTGCTCAGGGGGCAGAAGTGGCTGTTACAGTGAGATAAAAGAACTTTTTCTGCTGCTTACATTCCTGTTCCAGGTCTCTGCAGAGTGTAGCACGCTCCCCCAGAGGAGAAAGCTTAGGGTGCTAATGGCATCTGAGTAGACCCCTGAAATGGAGCACAGATCACTTGAGAGAAACTGTGCTCCTCCAGCATAACAAATGATAAACAAATGCTTGTCAGGAAGTATGTAAGGAAAGGTCTTCTGAGTTACACCTCTGCCCAGCACTAAGGATGTTAGAGGGCAAGTTATGAGGCAAAAACTCCCTTTTTTAATGCCATGTCCAGTCTTTCTTAGTACAGAGCTCAGTGATCTTAGCTTTTGCTACAAACCCTGCACTTCAGCAGAGGTTAAAACATTATTTACTGTTTTGAGAGTTTCTGGGATCCTCTTGAGCTCCCTTCAGATGGGATCTGCAATAATGACTGTGCTGGCAGACTGGCAGATTCAGGGTGTACTGGTAAGTTACAGGGCTTGTCCTGCCTGTGTGCAACTTCAGACTGAGCCCCTTCAGGCCTCTTGTGTGAACACTCTCAGTGACCTGACTTACCCCTGTGGCCTATGCAGATGCACCTTTTCTGAGCTGTTGACTGTGAGGAATGTTTAATGAGGGTAACAAGAAGCAGAATGACAGAGGATATTCAGCATATGACATGACCCTACCTGTCTGTGTGCTCCAAGAAACCCTTTTCTCCCCATTGCTGAAGCAGCTGTGATATCATAATCTAAAGAAATGAAACACATTGTTAACAGGGTATTTTAAACTGGCCTGTTGTGCAATCAACAAAAGCTACACAGCCTGATGGGTTCTTCAGAATTCCCCAGGCAAGAAACTGCCTTCAGGGTGTCTTGGAGCCCTTGATAGGTGGCCACAGCAAGGGGCTGCTGTAGTCCATGCTACTGCTCTTGCTGAGGATCATGGCAGTGTTTGGAAGCTAAGGTAAGAGGAAGGAAAAATGGTTTGAAAGATAAATATGGTAATCGGGGACCCTGCTAGCAAGAGATAGAAAGGGTTTTATATCTTGATTCTTTAAACCTGTGGGTTAGGGGCATACTAACTGTGCTTTCCATGCACTGAGAGACCCTTCTAGACAGAATTTCTATGGTGGTGTCTCTGCCTTTGGCAGAACCGATGATGCAGGTGCTTGTTACAAAAAACTGCAGAAGTCCAGAGCAACTGCTGCAGTGCTAAGTGTTTGTGGCTTCTTAGAATTTGGAATATGCTCTCTTCTTTTTAGAAACAAGTCAGTTGGCAGTTTGGTACTTGCCTGTGTGAAGGTGCTGGTGTGCATTGTTGAAACCTGAATGTGCAGAATAACTCTGTCAATAAGAGGCTTGGGACCTGTCAGAAAACCTATTCTTAACCTAGGAAAAATCAAAGAAAAAGTTACTATAGAAATTCAAAGTATTACTTCATATGAGTTATGGTTTAATTTATAGCTGGGAAAACATGTAATGATTTAATTGATAATGTAGGGATCTTTTATGCATTTATCTCTGTCTCAATACTGCCCTAAGCACCAGGCTTAGGCAATTTATGAGCTGAGTAGCAAAGTCATGAAATAAAAACATCTAAAGGTTTTTAATGCTTATAGTAGCTGCTTAGTTCTGAGACCTTGGGACATACCCCACATTTGTAAACTTTTCTCTGCAACCATAAAGATTACATGGATCAAAGAGAAGGAAAGATAGACTTTCATGTTATGAAAAGTCATGAATGATCAGGCTTTATGAAAAACAGATGGGAAATGGCAAACAGCTTTACTCTTTCAATCCCTTTCAGTCCTGTAGAATAAATGGAGTTTAAACTGAGAAGCCACATTCTTACTCATGCTTCAATTCTCATCACCATCTTTACAGACTGGCTAAATAAAGATATTTATATTTAAGTATATAAAAGATAAAACTGCCCCATGCCTTCTTGCAGTGTCACTTCTGAAAGTGTGATCACACTTGGTGTGATGTTGTCTCCCCACTTTCTCAGGGATGGGGTTATAATCCAGTAGCTGCCAGTGCAGAATTCACATTACTTTCTCATAGCTATTAGGGTAATAAACAAAAGCAAGTTAAAAATCCATGATGTTGACTTGGGTGAAATAAAAGCAGCCAGCTGAGTTTTTCAGGCAGGTGGAAGTAGCCTCAAAAAACTGTAAGGCTGGAAGAGGAGAGATCAGTACAACCCTGTGACTAGCTGGTGGACTGGGATGCCATCACTCCTCTATTACAAGTTCAGGGAGTTTGCAGGAATGGCAAAAGGGGAAATGGAAAAAGGAGAAAAAGGCTCCTGGGAATTCTGGGAACAGAGCTGGAATCCAGCATCTGGCTGTCTGCCTAGAGGGTGTCTGCAAGAATGGGTTGCATGAGAGAGTGGCTTAACTGTCAGTATCAGAAAAGAAACAGAATCTGGAGTTAAATGACATGAGAAGTGAATGGACTGAGAGAAACTGGATTCAGAAGTATGTTCCAGAAGTAGATAGGTATGAGCTGAACAAACACTCTGACATGTCTGATCATTCTGTATGAAGTATCAGCCTTGTGCCTTCTGCAGGGGCAGTGGAGAGCAGTCTGGAGCAGGCCTTACCCAGAGGAGAGGATTTTAGAGAAAGAGTCAGTCCTGATAACTCGGCCATCCACATCCATTGAGAGGAAAGATGGAGCCCATGGCTTGGAAGAAAAAGAAAGAAAATTCAGGGTGCTAGTACAGATTAAGATGCAATTATTTTATTTTTTTACTATGAAGACACAATTTCTTGAAGCAGTAATTTGATAGTAAATATTTTACAGCTGTGCATTCCAAGTTGAAAAATGCAAAACTTGCTGTGAAGTGACTGTTTAAGCTGTCTGAGGTGATTACAATATTCTGTCACCAAGAAATCAGCCTTGTTGGGTTTTTTTGATGCCTAGCTCATTGTTCAGCATACAAGTGTTCAGTCCAGTTTTGGTATGATGCCCTCAGCAGGAGAGAGAAATAATGACTTCTCTGCCAAGATTTTTTAATGCAGTAAACAGATACTGTAATTTCCAAGATGGGATGTAATTTCCTGTAGCTTTTAGCTTTATCTTGAAATCAAGAGGTATGACCAAATTTTGATGATCCAGGTTCAGTATACCTTTTTCTTGTCAATAATTCTACTTTTACACCTCCTCCCCTTGCACTCTCTAAGCAAGCTGCGCTACACAATGCTATTCAATAAGTGAAGCGGTTTTTTTTTTTCCTCTCATTAAAAATCAATTTCAAAATAGGAAATACTGAACTTTAGCTTTTACTAACATTTACTACTGAAGGAAATTCTGTCCTGTATAAGGCTTGAGAAATTTGAGTTTGATTAACAAGGCTGAGACAACAAAATGCCACAAAGGGGACAACTGAAAGTAGGATAGACCAAGGCTTGAAACTACTTTGGTAGGACATAAAGGGGCATGCAGGAAGATCCATGGCTCAGACCTCAGCTCTCCCCTCAGAGAAGGTGGTACTGAGAAGTAGGGAAGGTGTTACCTTTTCAAACTGCAGAAAGTAGTAAGGATCATCTTCTATTATAAGGAAATCATATTTTCTTGCAAGCTAAAAAATGAATAAAAAGTAAAGCTTTGTTCAATGTAAAGGCACTGTAAATAAATGCAATTCTTTCTATCCTCTGGCCCTATTACCAGGACCAGATGATGATCCTATGGAATTCTCACTCATTATGTACAAGGCCCCACCAAAAGAAGCTTCCAATTGACCAATTTATACATCAAGCAATAAATAAGAGTCAACATGGCACAAGGACACACATGGAACTGAAGGGTTCAAACTGCAGAGCAATTGCATTGTCCAGTCTGGAGTCCACAGCAAATAAACCAGCCAACAGTGGCTGCTGCTGCCTAACAGTGCATCTAATGCACACTTTACCCCCCAAGACTTGCCATGAAATGGGTTCTGCAAGGAAGCAGCTCTAGAAGGGATGTCTGCTGGACCAGTAATGGCCCAAATAGCACCCATGGGTGACCAGAGACTGCCACCCACCCGTTCCCACCTGCCAGGCTCAGCCTGCCCTGACCACATACCTGGTAAATCTCCTCCTTGCGCTCCGCAGTCAGAGAGTTCCCAGTTGGGTTGCAACCATTGGGGATGGTGTACAGGAATTTGGGGAGGTGGCAGCTGGGATTTTTCCCATCATCTGAGCTCCAAGTGGATAGAATCTCTTTTAAAGCTTTTGGAATAATGCCGTGTTGGTCACTAGGAACATTAATTATGTTACAACCCAAAGGTCTCAGCTGTTGATAGGAGGAACAAAGCTGTCATCGTGCCAGAATTCAAAGGTCTTCCTTTTGTCATTGGCAGTGTAAAATTGAATTGACAGAAAATCTTTCTGACTTTATAATCTCAAATTCCATTTGCTCATGATCCCAAATAGTTTGCCTGAATTTGCTGTGAGGCTTGTCAAGCTTAACATGTGACTCTTTATGTGCCCTGTTAAGGCAACAGACAGGCAGCTCCTATGTCCAGCTGTGCTGCTCTTCTCTAGGAAAGTAGAATGTTGTGAATTGAAATTGTCCTCTTAGGGCTCCTCATGCTCTCACTACAGATAGTTAAGTTCAGAGCACCTTCATTTTGTACAATCCACACTCCACTTCAGTGGAAGTGCCAGAACTAGAAGCTTCTCTTCACTGACAAAGGGCAAAGAATGTGATCTCAATAGATACACTCAGCAGTACAAAAGAAGGAAATGATGCTACTGCAGTGACATGTTGACAGCAGTGTGAAAAAATACGGGTAAAATACCAACAAAAAAACCTTGTCTCCCCTCTGTGGAATTTCAATTTGTACTGTTTAGTGTTCTGCATTTTTAAGTAAATATGCAAGTTGCTGTGTTGTCAAAATATATTCCTAGCAAAGGCAGAGTTGATTAGACAGGATTCAAACAGAACAGCAAACAGTAACAAAATTCCTTTTGATACAAGGGAAGACTAGCCTGTAATTGTGGTATATTATCCATTCCAGGCATTCTTGCAGTTCTTACACATTTTGAGCTGCTGTTTAATTACATCATAAATAAGTGAATTTTCAGAAGCAAATTCTATTTTTGTATAGTTCTTCCTAACTCTCATCTTCATACTCATATGGATGCTTCAGGCCCATTCCAAGTTTTATATATTTATATATATATAAAAAAATATATAGCTATTTATAGCTATGGGATAATCAGATGATGAAGTACTTCAGGTGAATGTGCTGACACATTAAATACCCACTTGCTATAAATTTGCTTCAGCCTGACTAGGCTCTGATGGTTTTCCTTCCAATCCCAAATGTGACCTTAGCCCTTGAATGCATTAGGATTTGAAGAGGAACTTCTGTCCTAAAAATAGGTTTTATAGAGCTGTTAGTAGAAAAGCTTCTAATTAATATTTATGAGCATAAGCAAACTCTAAAAACTTGATTCATAGCTATGTTTACACAGTAAATACAGGCAGTGTATGTAAGCCTGCAGATCATGTACTACACTGCTGTTTATTTCAAATGTAACATGCACAGTGCTCTGCAGCTAAATGCTTACAGCTGCTAGTGTCCCAGAGTATGTAGGTGCATCCAAAAGGATGTTGTCCCCAGGATTAATCAGCATTTCAAACACCTGCAAGAGGAAAAATCAATTTTAGGAAGGTTGTGCCTGCCCTGTACATTTATTTCATACTACTTATTTCTTAGTGGGATTAAATATCTCAGTTAGGGGTGTATATAGTTACACAGTCACACTTAATGCTGAGTATAACTGAACTGATGGAAGAATAAACATCTTTCCAAAAGAAATGCTCTTAACATAGAAAAACTTTTGGTCTTACTTTACACAAGCCTTCCTGGCTGCCAGTTGTGACACACACTTCCATCTGTCCTTGCTCAGGACTGTAGTTGGCTGTGGGGGGATTATGCAGATTCCGTTGGAAATTTTTTAGCCAAGACAGCAGTTCTGGAATCCTGAAACATGAATGAAATAAGGTTTCACATCTATAGGCTGAGGCTAGGTTGTTCCCCTGAATCACTGCCTAATCTAGCATGCAGTCCTGAGTCTGATTTCAGAAATTATTTGCAAATGATGGAATAGGGGGTGAAGGTGGAACAATATCCACTCACAGAAGTGATCTTTCCACACACAAGTGTGACAAAGCTCACAATGCTGCCAGGAGGAGGCTGCAGATAGCAAAGATACCTGAAACAGATTTGTTCACAAATGGCTGGTTTCATGGAAATATTAAGGGAAGCCTTAACCTTCACTGATTAATGCCCAGTGTGCCTCTGTAGGTACCTACATCTTTTTTGCAAGCCTGGCTCAGTGCTGTCTGCTGGGAAGCTCACAGGAGTGCTGAAGTAACTTAATGATATGCAATTTTTGGTAACTAAAATTACTACACTAAACTGCAAGTGGTACCATATTGACTTAAATATATGGTAGCAAATGAAATCAAACCAGCACTTCAGAATGTGGAAAGGATGTATGGCAAGGCAGAATATCTCACTGAAAAACAGAATGATTCCTCCTAGTGACCTGGGAGCCTGCATTCTGAAACACAGCCAGGAAATTCTCTGCCTTGAGAATAACTAGTATTAGGTTGGGTTTTTTAAAGTTTTGAGCAGAGGAGTAATTGTAAAGTGGAACATAAACAGTGAGGCAAATTCAAAGTAGTTAAAATTCTTCTGTAAAACAAGTTTTACAAAGAGGTTTTAAAAACACAAGTGAATGAATGCAATTATAAAGAATTTTATGATCCTTTTTTATTGGTATCTTGAAGTGCAAGCAGCTGTGACAGATACCCTGCTGAGGCTGAGTACTGGAGAGCTCTCTTCATCAGGTCTTCCCCAATCTCAATAGCAGTCCCATGCTGAATGGCAACAGTAGCCCTCTTAAATGGGAAAAGGTTGGGGTTTGGTGCCCCTCCAGCCAGAGAAATGAGAGATGGAGGAGACTTCTGCATCAGTTCAGCTAGAGTAAAAGAAAAGACTCTGGTTACAACTGCACTATTGCTATCCCAATCATATCCTTTAGCCACTGTATAAAAATGGACCAGAAAAATTGGTTCCATTTTTCATTTTTAACTCTCATTAATTCAAAAGGATGATGATTATTAATACAAAAGTATGATGATTATTTTTTAACATGGATTAAGTGTCAGGGGTGGAGTGGGGACAAACCAAAACAAAAGAAAATCTTTGGTTCAAAGTGAGAATAAAAAGTTATAGTTTATTGGGGGTGTTCTGTTTCTATAAAAACTTTTTTTTTCTGTGACTGTTGACTTTTAAGCTTCAAGAATTTAATAATGATCTTCTGTTTGGACTGACCTGGAATGATAGATTCTGTTTTTTGTTCAGTTTTTTGTTTAGCTGATATGGCAGTAGTGCAGCTACCCTGGCAGCTACCAGTGACAACAGAATCACACTGGTGATTATAGGTTTTCCATAAGGGAGTGGGAGTGTTTCTGCCAGCCCAGCTTTATTGGCAGAGGCTCTGTGTAAATAATTCAGTATGAAGAAATGGTTAACAACTCTTGCTTCCAAATCACAGTTTCCCAATCATTCAGGTCCAATCTGTGCAGTGCAAACTGGACCTTAATCCAGCAAGGGCACCTGACTGCATTACATCTGAGCTCACAAGATGCTCTCCTGACCCTCTGACATCAGGCATGATGGGGCAGATGACACCATACCTGGCTTAAAGCCTTCTGCTATTGCCTTCATTCTCTACTACTATCAAACTTGAGCACGGGGGGTTAATTCTTACCAGTTTAGGAACTTGGGTCTTGTCTGTGACTTTTCTGGTAAAGAGGAATTTACTTAGTTGTCAAAATTGCAGCCTCATGTCTCCTTCTGCACAGCTGTACTATTTAATATTAGAGTAACATGTGTATTAATGCATCATTTGAAAAGGTATAGAGGCTGACTGGAGTTAGTTGACTTTGCTGTACCTGTATGAAGCATTTTAAGCAGAAGAGCAAATGCCAAGCCCTTGCCAAGAGAGGAAACTAAAGGTTTAACTAGTGAGGTATGTCTCCTGCTCTCAATGTGGCAGGTCCCTGCAGGTTTCAAGTGAGTAAGCAAGTAGACACTTAACCGTTTCTAGCTATCCCACAGAACACCAGTCAACGTGGTACCCTAGAGATGTGTAATACAGAAAAGGAGAGTGTAGTAACACTGAAGGGGTGGGGGTAGTGAGGATGTATGGATGTTAACAGTCTACAGGAAAGTGAGGTGGGAAGACACATTGTAAGGGGACTGAACTCCAAGCAGCTGCCTGTTCCTGGACAACCAGCATAAATTCAGCAGCAAACTGTGCCAAAAGTCCTGCTTTAGAGGCAGCAGCAGAGATTTTTTTCAGCTGCATGTTGACACAACAATACTATTTCTTCCATCTGGATGGGTTTCTGAGAAGGTTTAAGGCTGTTCACTTCATTCTTCTTTACACCTGCCTGGCATCTCAACATGACAGAAGTTAGAGCAGTTAACTGGCATTTCTTGTCAGCTTATAGCACAGTTTCCTTTCAAAACTTTGCAAATCTTTAGCCATGTTACCCCAGCAAAGTCACAGAATGATACCTTTGCAAAACAAACCAGGGAAGAATGAAGCATGTACTCACTCAGAAGTCTTATTGGAGAGGCTTTTCTTGCTGCACTCACAGTGGTGATGAACCTAGAGTAATTCATACCTATGAGGAAAGAGTAATTAGCTGGACATGAGGCTAGAAAATAGGTACCTCATTGCTTTGGGTACATCTCCCACAAGTAATGCTTCTAATTTGTCATCTCCAGGGATGTGCTCTATCATAAATGTGAGTGTCAACTTATTCATGCTAAACCCAGGACTGGAATGTAGTTTTGCCTTTTAATTTAAAGGAAAAGTTTTCTCCTTCATACTCATGGGTTCTGTCAACCTCCCAGTGATGCTGGAACAGTGAGATTAGGCCAGATGCTAATGTTCTGATAAAAAACAGCAGTACAGCTTTCATCTGGGGAATCTGTTGGTGTTCCAGTGAATATCAAAAAGCCCTTTTACCTTGCCTGGTGTTTTAAAGGCAGATTATTAATCTGAAGATCTGGCAGATTTTAAATAACCACCAGATCTTTTCAGATGAGAATCCAGCTTTACTCGGTTGCACGAGGCACTCTGCTATGAGGTAAAGTGCTTTAAGGACAGCAAGCCATCACTTGCCAAGTTATTTTGGTTATTGTTTGGTTGGAGTTTTTTTTAGTAAGGTTAAGTAAAAATGTGTTTAAAAAATGCTTCAAACGAGTGTGATCCCCCCCTTTCCCTGGTGCCAACAGAATCAGCAGGTAGTCCTGCTGGAAGCCTTAAGGCTGTTCTCATTCCTAACGAATGGAGGGGGAAAGAGACCCTGCGGCTTTGACAGCATCCAAGCGTGCTGCTGCTAACTCCAGAGAGAACTGCTGTTTGTCAAAATACCCGTCTCGACTTTCCTCCCGTGTGCGTGTCATCATCACCCCGCACCCCCCGCCAGGCGGTTCCCGAACACGCCACCGCTGCTGCCCCGTCCCGGCCGCAGGGGACACGCTGAGGGGACAGAGCTCCCAGGACCGACCCGACCCGCCCGCCACGGGAGCCCCGGGTCTCACTGCGGGCCGCCCACCTCCCTCCTCCCGCGGGGCTGTCGGCGGAGGGCTCGGCGGCTGCCGCAGGCACCTACCGAGCGAAGGGCGCGCAGCCGCGGGCGGGCAGGAAAGCGGCGGCCGGTAGCGCTGCTGAGCATGTGCGGACCCGCCCGCTCCGCCGGAGCTGCCCCTGAACGCCGGGAGAAGTGCCGAGCGCTCCGGGGGCGGTTCCCTCAGCGCACCGGAGGCCTTGGGGCCGCGGCCGGGGCTGTTGGGCGCAGCCGCCTGCGAGCGGCGGGGAAAGCGGGGCAGGGAAGGCAGCGAAGGCATCTCGGCTGCGTTTCGCCGAGTCTATCCGTGCCACAGCCGTAGCACGCACGGCCCACCCCCTCAGTTCCCTCAGGCCTTAAAAATAAAGTCTGGAGCTCCATGGGTGCAGGGAGAGGGGGCCGGGCAGCAGTCCTGCCGCAAGCGGCGGGGGAGGCAGAGGTGGGCGGTGAGGGAGGATGGGACAGACCGGGCTGTCGTGCGGAAGGATGGACTAGTGGACCTGGAGTCTTGTGGGCATTACATACTTATTTTTAAGAGTAAGATGATTACGTGTTAAATCGCCAGAAAGAGGCAGCCCTGTGGAGCAGGGGAATTAAACCCAGAGCTGTATTGCAGACCTCAGAAGGGTGGAGGTAATGGAGTAACTGGGGTTACCAGTGCCCTGTGCAAACCAGGATACGCTTGACTGGCTGGCCTGTCACATAAGTGTGTCAGCTTATGTTCAGCTTTCCATCCACCAGTCCTCCTCAGGGCTGCTCCTCATCCACTCCTGACCTAGCCTTGCTTGTGCTTGGGATCCATCCAACGTGGTGCAGAGCCTTGCTCCAGAACCCTGCTCTTGTCCTCCTTGAGCTCATTGAGATTTGCATGGGTCTGCCTCTCAAGGGTGGCGTTCTGTCCCTCCAGAGTGCCAACTGCACAACTTGGTGCCATCAGCAAACTTGAAGTTCTGCTCTCTGTGTTGCTGACGAGTAAACAGCAGAGACCCCGAGGAATGCCACTTGGCACTGATCTCCACTTGGACACGGAGCTGTTGGCCACATCTCTGAGTGTGACCTTCCTTATTCACCAAGTGGTCCACCTGGCAAATCCACACCTCTTAACTCAGAAGCGAGGATGTTGTGCAGGGTGGTGTTGAATGCTTCCCAAAGAAGGATCATGGAAGGAAATGAAGTGGGAGTTCTAGGCATAGTCTGAAAAAAACAGTGCAAGGATGTGCAAAATCAATCGTGCTTTCAGGATCTTGGTCTTCCTAGTTAGCTTGGAGGCAGGAGAGTACAAACGCTTGAAAGGATGAGCCCTGGAGCATTTTTAGGCTTTAAATCACTAAATCACCTGGCTTTAAGGTGCCCAGTGCTTAAAGAATTTGTAACTGACACATTGCCAAACCTGCTCAAGGCAAAATGAGGTGTGAGTGTGGAATGGCTCTAGAAAAAAAGTGGAGGTGCTGTAGTAAGATACCTTTTTTTACCCTCACTTTAATTGAGGTGACTTTGTTCAGTGTTTGGGATCTGCTGAAAGGCTCCAAAATGAGGTGGAGCGAATGGATATCGAAATGGCAAATAGAAAGGAAATCCTAGTTTGTGATGTAGGTGAGGAAGGATTTCTTGCTTGGCTGGTTTGTGAATGCTGTTGCAAAGAAAATCACATTTTGTTACTAACTTACTGGGCCTGAAGAAATTAAAATGTATGTAATTGCCTTCTAATAGTGTGATGTACAGAGATAAAAGGTGGAGATATTACTATGGAATAACCTAGAGAATGACAGCCTGTAAGTAAACCACTGAGTATATTGCCTGTGTCCCCAAGCAGCCACAAATGGAGAGATGCCAGACTTCTGTGGGGTTCTGGCACTGACAGAATCTGAGTTATTTTTGTGTAATCTTGTTTTTTTCATTTCCAGACTGTCAGGGTTGTAGGTCATGGCACAGACCAAAGCCCAGAGAAGTCAAGAGAACAATTTCCATTGATTTCTGTGGGCTTTGTCTGGTCTCTTAGCCAATAAGTGTTATCCTCCTGAAAGTAATTTACTTAAATAAAAAATAGGAAGGGTACCAGTGTTTGGATGCTTATCCCCACTGGATTCATAGGGCAGATCTCTGCATCACTAAGGAATGTCCTTAGCAATCACAAGCTGAGTGCTGTTTTTCTGCTGTGCAAGAACAGTTATTTTCTTGCTGCTGTTGTGTATTATAAGTGAATTTACAACAATGGCTATTTGCTGCTAGTCTTAGAAGAATTCATGAAGCATTGGTAATGCCTGCATACACTTGTTTCTCATGAGAAATAGCTCCTGTCATCTGGATGTCCTCTAGCTTTCTCCAGCATCTCTGCAGGCTGAGGCTGAGCTAGGTCCAGGTATGTGATAAAAACACCCAATGAACAGAACAACAACAACAAAACCCATAAAACAGTGGTGAGAACAAGGGGGTTCTGCATGATTTCCTTCTCCCTTGAGGAGTTCAGAAATGCTAAACCTTTCAATTGGGCTGAGGTAAGAGCAAAGAATTGAGACAGTAAATGCCCAAATTAATGGAATCATAGAAAGCAGTTTGGAGCAGACCTCAAAGATGATCTGGTCCAACCCTTTAAGGTGAGCTCTCTGTTTATAGTTTAACTGAGATGTCCCAGCACCCCCTCAAGCTGAGTCTTCAAGCTGTCCAGTGTGGGGGGGATTCACCATTTCCCTGCCAGGCTATTCTGATGTCTAATTGTTCTCATGGTGAAACATTTTCTCCCAGAATCCAGTTAGAACCTCCCCAGGAGATTTCCCAACGCCTCTTAGTGGCCGAGAGCTGATATTTGTTGTTCTTTGGCTTGCAGATTACTCGAGTAGTTCCTGGCTGTCTCTGCCCTCCCTGTAGCTCTTGGGAACAGCAGCTCTCTTCTTCCTCCTTTGTGTAGTGCCTTTTTCACTGGCACCCTGTTTACAGTGTCTTCATCCAGGTTTTTAGATGGATCCTCAGAAATGGGAGGGAGTTTAGGAAACAGTGAAGAAAGATTCTGGAACAGTTCAAAATCCTGCTGCTTATCCAAATAACATGAAGCAGCAGCTGGGTTCACTATGGGTTCATGCCCATTGCACCAGCTCAGGGTGAGGAGGACAGTGTGATTTCTACTGGTGCTCATTTTGTTACCCACCTTTATTTTATTTTTAATACCTGGCTCATTACACTTCAGAGACTGTCAGATGGAAGTCACAGGATAACCAGTATTAATATTCATAGTAGCTGTCAAATGATACTAAGAGTAAAAGACTTATGGTTCTGCAGAGTGACAGCTGTGGCTTGTAGGTGTTTGAAGCAGCACTCTGCTTGAAAGGTGATTTTACCCAGATATCTACCAGTCTTGCTCTCTGATAGCTTTTTTTTTTTTTGGTTAGTGTACCAGGGCTGTTGTCATTGCTTTTAACTTTGCCTTTTTCCAATCAAGGAGAGACAAACCCCACAGAAAACCCCTCTAGAAAAAGTGACTTTCACTGTAAGGTATTCCTCAAAAGCTTGTTCCAGAGTGTGTTCCCTGATAGGATGTCTAATGAAATGTTTTCCTTAGATGTACATCAGACACTCCTGTGCTATAAAAAAAATAAAAAAGCCAGGAGTCATATTTTGCAGATCACTTTGTCCCTACTATAGGAACTGAAATTGGATGGAGCAGGGATCAATAATGTATCCAGTTAATACACTAGTGTAGAAATGAAATGAATCATAAGAAATTAAATGACTTCTCCTGACAATCTTGTGATAAATGCTGTTCCATAATACCTTAGCCTTGTCAATTTGAATTTATATTATAGGCAACAGTTGCTGAGGTGAACTCTATTGTGTAAATCTCCCAGGAAGAGGTTACTCACCAGGATGTACAACACATGTTATTCCCTGGGCTGAGCCTTTATTACCCATTTTCACTTAGTGAAGGCCAAGAGCTTTTGTCCTGTGTTCTTGTGTGACCTTGCTAGGAACAGAACAACATACATGTTTTAGTCTGGTGTAAGTGTATGATGGAATAAGGAATGACCTAAAAAGCAGAATGAGATGATGGAAAAGTGAAAGACCTTTACATTCTTGTCATTGCCGGGAAAAAAAAGCAAACAACAAACTTCTCTAAAAAAAACTCAACTCTTGAGCAGTCTTGGAAAGCCTTTGGAGAATCATATTTTACATTAGTAGAGGTTTATTAAATGTGCCAACCCCATCTCCTGTTTAAGTTCACTAGTGATGCTGCTTGTAGTTGGTGTGTTTGACACTCTGGCTTACTCTGTTTGGCAGATCATACTTACCTTGCTCAGTTCCTTTGCTACTCAAACCTCAGATGAGAATTTTCAGAAGCTGTGGAATCTGTCCTTTGATGTAAAAAGCTTCTGTGATGTTGACAAGAAGCTGATGTCTAATGCAGGTTTAGTGTTCTTCCATGGACTTGAAGAAAGAAAAAGAGTAGGCAAGAATGAAGAGGAGAGAAGGTGAGTGTCATCCATTTATAGGGGTGCTCCAGACATACTCTATTTTATTTTACTTTTTTTTTTCCTAGGACCATCTCTCATCTTGTCCTCCTTTTCTCAGTGAACTTTCCAAAGGCAGCACTGTTCTGAAAATGCTCCTCTCAATACAGGGTGAATCAAGGTCTGGTTTAATGATGGCACCTTCTACTCTGTAATCCTTATCAAACACATGCTGATCCCTGCAATTCCAAGGGTAAAAAATAGGCATTGTTGCTCAGGTTTCTGGGCTTCTATCCATGCAGGTGGTCAAGGTGACCCATCAGGTCTGAATTCTGCAGTGCTGCAGGGTCTTTAGGCATCATCTCATTTTTTTTCTTCTTTTCCCTTTTAAACTATTCATTCCTCAGTCCCTTGTTTCTCTGTCCTTCTTTCCTCTTGTGCCTGTAGCTCTGTCATTGGTTCCTTGAACTTCCTTCACATTTTGCTCTCTTTTGTATAGTAGTTTTTTAATACTACATGGAACAGCTCCCTAGTTCAAGTAAATCCAATTTTTCCTTCCATTTCATAGGGCATCCTTAACCAACCTGTTTGGATTATAACCAGGGTACATTTTGTCATCCACAGGCCACTTGATAAGAAATGTGGTGGTGTGTTGTGTGGAGGGTTTTTTTTGTGTGATTTTTTTTTTTTTGTGTGATTTTTTTTTTTTATTTTTAAATTTTTATTTTAAACTGAGTTTTTCCTTAGGCAGTAACAAACAGTTTGGCTGCTATGTCTAATGATGTAATGCACAAAGTAACTTGCATAGGACAATCAGAATGATGTGTTATGTAAATAATGAGTTTGTTAGATCTTGGAAATGCTCCTTTATTTGTGATGGCTACATATTTAATAGGGTTACATTAATTCAATCATCACATAATAAAAGGGAAATTCTAGGAGGGGTAACTTAATCTTGGTTTTAAGTAGTACAGTTAGTTTCTGCAGATGTTGAACTCCTCACTCTCACTTGGTAAACCAGTTTTATTCCTGTGTCAGTCTTGCCTGTGCTGTTGTCACTCAGTGCATTTTGTACTTCAGTGCTTGTGTCCCAGGCAAGTTCCTCATCTGTTTTTCCTTCTGGCTGATCTGAGACATGATTCAAAGTCCTCAGAGACAGACTCAGCCAAGTTCATTTTTCTGCTCTTGATTTGTAAAGCACACAGTCTTCCTTTGGATTTTTTTTTTTTTTTTGTCCATCACTAAATATAAAAAATGATGAGCAGATCTGCAAGCACCAACAGCCCGTGGACTGTGCCTCCCTGTCAGCATATTCAGAGGAAGCAATTGACTTCACAGAAAGAAATGATAAAATTGACTGTATCATATAGTCTATGAACAGCATTTTAATGGCATTTTAGTATTCATCAAAAGCTCTGAGCTCTGCAGTTGCTTTTGTTTTGCTCCCGATTTGCATTTGTGCTATAAATCACTGCTTTTAAAATGGATGTAGAAAGTGCTTTTCTAACACTGTCAGCAATTAAGCTGAGAAAGTTAATTCCTTAGTTGTTGTTACATAAATTAGGCTGATTAATTTGTAAAACTAAGGCAAAGATTGGTATAAGACAGACTGGGGAAAGATGGAAGTATATGTAGAAAACAAGAATATTCACAGGGAAATTCGATAGATGGCATAATAAACCAGTTTATCTTCACTTATAGAATGTCTGAATCCCTTCCATTGCCCTGAAGCAGGAGGGTAAGTAACTGTTTATCCCCCAGGCTGTGTTTGCAGGAGAATTCTGGCTAATGCCATTTCTGCTGTGCCGTGGAGCAGGGGGCACAGTGAGGGGAACAGTCTGCTGCTGATGACTATAGGCAGCTGATCCTGTCCTGCAGTAAGTGCTTGGCCATGCTTGTGAGGGGTCTTTGGGATCCCAGCAATCAGAAACAACACTGCAAGCCACATGGGAGTTCAGAGAGGTGTCTGCTTTCTGTGCTGTGCAGGAGAACCCTGTGGGGGGTTATCCCGTGGCTGAGACTGGGAGCTGGCAAGATGCATGTTCTTGATCCCCTGGAGCAGCTGGGGACAGGCTGGATGGATGTGCTTTGCACAGATTCACACAGCAGCACAGTGTCAGGGGTTGGAGGGAGCTAGAAGAGCATCTAGTCCAACCCCCCTGCCAGAGCAGGGGCACCTAGACCAAGTCACCCAGGAACAGACCCAGGAGGGGCTGGAATGTCTCCAGAGCAGGAGACTCCACAACCTCCCTGGGCATCTTTGGGATGGCTGCAGGTACTTGGGGCTGGAACTTGCAGCACTTCCTAGAAGCCTGTATTGTGTTGGCATCTTTACACTGAGCCTGGCTCAACCCATGTCAGCTTGGCTCTGAAACCTTGATTCCAAAAGGCAGACATTGCAATTCCTGTCTCTTTATGAGAGAAAGTTGAGGTGCTGTGTTGGATATTTGCTGCTGGACCTCAGGCTTGTCGAGCTTGGTGAAATATCAGGACTCTCTTTGCTGTCTTGACAGTGTTGCAGCTGCTGAGGCAGTGGATGCATTTTACTAATTTCCCTCTCAGATGGCAAACTTGAGCCCTCTGCAGCTGTCAGGCACCCTGACACCTCTGGCCTCTGGGACCTGAGGCTCTCAACACCAAAACATCTAGAGGAGGTGAAATACTCTTGAGGAGATGGTGTGGCTGAACTTCCCCCTGAGGCTGAAGCAGAGTACTGCATATACCAGGCTGTGAGCCTGTGAGAGCAGGAGTGAGCCTCAAATGGCAGAGGGAGGGAGTCAGATGAGTTGTAAACATCTCCTTTTAGACGTCTGGGTTGTGGCCAACAGGGAGTGGAAATAAATGCTGAGTGCTGGAGGTGACAGGAATATAATGTATGAGATGTTTTCACATTGGTTTCTTAAATGAGTTCCACTGTCAAGTGCTTTCAAATGCTTTTCTCAAAATGAAAATTAACATTTCAAAATAGAATTACCATCCAATGATCTGTTGAGACATCATATACCCTGTCTTCAACCTTATTTATTTAGATGTTGCTTGAGCTTTCTAAAGGCTTTTTTGAATTAACTATTTCAAACACTGTTTTTGCTGAGCTTCCTATGTAATATAATTGTCAGGTGAGGTCTTTATTTTGGATAAATCTGCATCAAAATTAATTTTGTACTTATATGAAACATATATGATTATTTTGAAGATGAAAAAAAAAAATAGCTTTTGAAGCTGTGGAAGGTGTAAGCCAGCTAATAGGATTTCCTCTAATGAGCTGATCTGATTAGCCTTGGTAGGAGCAGCTCTTTCAGTGTTCCAGTTGCTCCTCCTTAAGAGAATCTTTTATAGTTTAAGGCAGAAGCTTCTTCCCTCACTCTGTAAGTCAAGTTTTCAAGGCAGAGAACGTGATGGTGCTAAATATTCAGAGAGCTAAGGTCTGATCTATCCATTTTCTCTCTATAATTTGTATCCATAGCATTTCACCTCACCTGAAGAAATGGCAGAAATGCAGATTCAAGCTCATTGACTCCCTGTACTTCCCTTGTGATTGCACAGGTGAAAAAGGGTGCTGAGACTTGCATTGGAAAGTAAATTTCAGGTTAAAAAATCAGATGTAATTGGAGGAATCTGCTTTGAAAATTTAATCTGAGAACTGATGAAGATTTCTGATTCTTCAATAGAATACATAATATATTTTTCTAGGTTTGAGAACCTCTCGTAAATTGATTATGGATCTATGAAGGTGCTTGTAAGGGTGATTGAATTGAGAAGCTGACTATATTTTGAGCATTTTAGACAAGACTTTCACAACAGTACAGAAAGTGAATTTTTCCCCTGTTGCCCTGTTAGTTGTTTACTCCATTTCCCAATTTTTTTAGCATCCCTAGAAGATGGGCCAACTATAATCCTATATATATATATTTAATAGACAATCTTAGCCACTGTTCTTCCACTTTTCTTTCCACTGAGATGTTTTTATGTGTCTGATTGTCATTTGGCTTTTCTCTGTCCAGTTATAATCAGGATTTTAGAAGTTCTGCAAAGCTGGCAGTAAACTTTCAGTAAATAAAACTGTTCAAATGATGACTTTCTTTATGTCTGTTGTTGTTCTGAGAATCCAATATTATATGAAAGATTTGCTATTTGAGTGAAGAGTATTTTGAAAAAACTCCAAAAGAAGAGAGACTAAACCTCCTCATCTTGATGGAAGTATTGTTTAGAACTCATTTAATAATCCTACAAGAAGAATTAGAATATGCCTAAACTTCACAGGCTGCATCATAACTGTTTGGACTCCAGTGTTTGCTTCCAATTATAAAATGAGAAGGCTCAATTTTTAGACTCATGAAATGGGAGCTATAACACTGAGTTCTCTCATCCCTTAGTGAAGCTGTGTCTCAACAGAAAACAAATATTTTTAAGGTAATCTCTGAAACAGTTTAACATGGCCTTTAAATGGCCATCAAAAATTCTCCCTGCCGTGTTAGCTCTACTAGTTTTCCTCTGAATAGTTGAAACTAAATTGGAGGTAGAACTTACACAGAAATAGCCAACGGAAGAGAAAACATTCTTTTATCATACTTTACACCCTGATCACACTTCTCTTCGTGTCATCTGAAGATGCAGCTGTTCTTTCAGATAGCTGTTCCATGTCAGCCACAATTAAAATGTCCTTGCTATTTAAAAACTGCTTCTCAGCATGTCTAAAAAGGTTGTCGAAACAATGGCTTGTTCACAGTGAGAGAAAGGCTTTGAATGCTTTCTACAAGACTGATGCAATGAGCTGATTAGAACTTGATTAGTTTTTATCTGCTTTCAGATCAAGTCATAGATTTTTCTTGTGTTTTGACAGTCGGTTTAAACCCAGACCTTGCTGATTTGGAGCCAGAGATGGCCAGTTACACTGCTGTCTGGGTTATCACCATATTTCCAAGGACATTCACACTGGTCTTGGTCAACACTGCTGCTTCTGGCACCAAATGCATTGCTTGGTTTATGATAGGTAGTCAGGAAAATGCAGTCCAACCTTTCTAAACTCCAGACATTGTCTTCTTGGTAAAGAAAGCTGCATTGTTTCTGATATTATGGAGTCCTTTGAGGAAAGCAACATCACAAGGCTTGTCCTGGCTTACTTGCTAATGCTTGGGTGTTTCTAAAACACTGAAAATACTTCTCTCTTACAAGTCGATGAATAGGTTGATTTGTCAGAACTTTTAACGTGATAATAAGGTATTAGCAACATAATTTTCAACTTCATGCTGAATGCTGGGATTCACTCTCCCAATTTACACACGTAGGTGTCCTGTACAGTTTGAGGGGAGGTTCCCCTGCTCTGGAGCATGGATCCTGATGTTCCAACTCCTGCCTCAATGAGTAATGGCTCTATTTCTGTCCTTGGTACTTGTTTGGGTCATCACCTGGCAGAGCTGCCTGGCTCCAGCCTGTGGCAGCATTTTGTGGCTGCAGTTCACACCCCACGCTTCTCTCCAGGAGGCTGACTGGCAAGCAGCACTTGCACCTCTTTCTGAAATACTGGAGAACACAGTTCCATCCCCTTCTGCAGTGAAAGCTCCTGACTGAAAAGCCACAGATGTTTTGGGACAGGAGTTGTTTTCATTTTGAAGCTGTTTGTGTCCTGACAGTACAGTTTGTTGTTCACTGCCTGGATGCCTGTTGCTGCTTGTGGATGGAGGGTTGTAGAGATCCTTGTTCTGAGAAACAAAAGCATGCACTGAAGTGGGACCTGGAGCCCAGCTTGCTGCCCTCATCAGCAGGATGTGCTGTGCACTTCTGGGCTTCAGTCCCCAGAGTTATTACCCTTCTGAACTGCTACAGCTTCACCTGAAGAGTTTTCTATTTTATAGCAGCTTATAGGTAAGATCCCTGCAAGCTGCAGTGCTGTAGCACTTGAGTAGCTAGACCACCTGCCAGCCATACCTCACATTAAGAGACTACAATTCTTGTTTGAACTGTTTCAAAACGTAATTACCAATTAAAGGTTGTGAATTTCAAGCAGGGAAGGCCACCCCTTGCGTGCAATGCAAATCAAGACATTTAAATTGCACTGCTGGGTGGCTTCAGGGTAAAGTGTCTCCCTTTTTTTTTTTTCTGTGGTCTGGTCAGTGTAAGGAGCTTTAATTCTTCCTATATATTCCCAATTACTACCTGTGATAAGGGAGAAACAGAATAAACCCTGGGGGCTTGTGAGATTCGTTGCACTTTCCAGATGCTTAAAAGTGGAGTGCCAGGGCTGTGAGCATTGCTGTGCCTCAGCCCTTGGAAAAGACCAAAGCACCAAAGTCAATTAACTTCAGATCTAGTGCACCTGGACTGCTTAAGCCTGAAGATTTGTGTGTGTGCATGGAAAGGGCTGAGCCATCCATCCCTGTCCCATCACCCCTCCTGTGCACAGATGTGCCCCGCGTGGGTCTCATCCTGCTCTCTGAGGAGGCTGCGTGGTGCTGTGAGTGTCACTCTTTGCATCCCAACGACTCTGCCGTTTTCACGTTGCATATGGAAGGAAATTATTTCTCCAAACTCCCAAATAAGTCACTATTTATTGTTTCCCTTCTCTATCTTCTGCTTGTTGATAATACATGCTGTGCATATAGCTTGACTACCCCTCTGAGGCAGGCATCACCCCCATGAAAATGATTGCAATTGGCTCAGGATTTCCCATTTAACCCAGTATATGCTTTTAATAATATCTGGTACCTTTGAAAAAAATTAATCTCATCTAGGAAGACCTGTTTGTGCCAATCTTTACCCATGTTTTCCACAGCTTTTTTTTTCACAGAATAATCATGGTTGGAAAGGACCTTCCAGATCACTGAGTCTAACCATACTTACAAGAACAAAAAACACCTAATTACCTGACCATTAGAAGAAAAAAAAAAGCAAATATAAAAATCAGAAAAAAAGACCAAAACAAAACACAAAAAACCCACTAAACACAGTCCTCTAGATTCCTGCTCTTCATGAGCATGTCATGAAGCACCTTCATTCAAAATCAAAATACTCATGATATTAAATATCTAAATCACTTGCCTAACTTGTAATGTGCAGCAGCAGCAGCAGCAAATATCCCTTTCCATCTATTAGTGGGAGGCAGAGCACAGGCTGCTGCAGGCAGAAGGAATTTGCCCTGCAGAGGGGTGAATGTGGTGTGCCCATGAAAACAATGGGGATGGTTTTTCTGCTTTCTAGAAAATAAAAATAAGCCAGCCTGAGTTCAGTCAGCCCCCTCTCACCTAGGCTGGTATTTTGCTGGTCTCCTGTGTTTCAGGTCTGTCACAAGATTAAGAAAGGAATGACAAATCACAGGAGAAATAGAAGATCAGCATCTAGCAGGACAATTAACAACCCATTCAGGGCTCATCGCTGTACAAATTAAGATCCATTGCAATTTGCCACTATCTTTAATTTAATGAGGATAGCAGCTGCTCTGCTGTTCCTCCAAGGCAGCAGAAGGTGGCAGATGCTTTCAGGCTAAGAGCTTTGTTGATTTCCCTTACTTTGAAGTAAAAACCCCCAAAAGGAGGTGAGTTATCAATTTAACATGTTAAAGATGCAACAGCTTTTGAGGTCTAAAATCTATGTCTTTGCTGACCATAGGCAAAGCCCACTGTGGAGCAACAGTGTTGTTGGCCAGCACCCTTCAGCCCTAGTTCCCTCGGTCTCCTGCTCTGGGGATGTGGCTGGTTGGTGCTGTTTCCTCATCTGCATTCCTGTTTCTTTCATGGAAAAAGGTGAGGGCAGGAGCAGTGTGTGAGGTGGGGTCTGAGTGTAGAGAAAGGTCCTACCCGAGGACTGTAGTCAGAATAAAATGAAAGGTGGGTCTGAAGATCCCAGTAAGTGTGAAAATGTGTTATCCAATGCAGAGGAATTCTCATTGTGGATGGGACTGTGCTTTGGATAAAATTAAGGCAACTCATCGTTCAGAGACAGAGGTAAAATACTCTGGCATCTATCATTAGGGAAATAAATTGCTCCAATATCAAATGATAAACTATATACTTAGAACCTAATAGGAGTGAAATGTTTTTCACTTGATCAAGCCTCAAGCACTGGGTATGTTTTCACTCTCTCCTTTTCCATTAAGCAAGCTGTTGTTTTGATCATTTGTTTAACTGCAGCTTTTTAAGTGTAAACTGGACAATAACACAGACCATCTGATGCCTGGAACAGCTTCAATCTCCCCTTGAAAAGAGATCTCTCCTATTGTCTTGGCCATAATAGCACTTTGATTTGGAACACAGTTCTTGTAGCTAATCACACTATCAAGTGAGTCTCTTCTCTTAATGATTTTCTCCTTAAATGCATCTGAAATCATGCAGGGATCTGCACATTCTCCCTCGCACGTTTTGGTTCTAAGATAATTAAATCAAAAACCAGTGAGCTTTACACTGCACTGTGGAAGTTAGTGGGAGGTTTGTAGTTTATAGCAATGGGCTTGCAGGATCAGTAGTCATCCAAGTGCTTTTAAATAAGGTCCTAATTACAAATAGAAACATATTGACTATGTGTAGAAGCCTTAATTTCTGCTGGAGTAGAACACTGGTCCCTGTTCATTTGGCTAGATAACCATCCCCCTCCTGTCTTCTAGCATCAGTGTGGTAATAGCACTGCAGGCATGGCTTGCATTTCTGGCTACTGAAATTCTTCAGGGGCTTCCCATCTGCCTAAAATAGCAAAATTAGACTGTCATGGGTTAGGGTTAGGGCTGTGTGCTAGTCCCGTAACACTCTGTTAACCCCCCTCCCTCCCCAGAGGGAAAGAGAAAGGGAATAAGGGAGAGAGACTGAGCCATGAGAAAAGGAAACTAGAACAGCTTTGAAAATAATAATATGGAGTATATACAATTATATACAAATTGAACATCAAACCCTCTGATGGCACCTACTTGTTTTAGGTGACCACATGTACCCTCCATGGTTGGGATCATTTTTTCCATCTTTTAATAATCTGTGGTCATCTTGGACTTAATAGTATTTTCCTGACTTACAAATAAAAAAGTGGGGGAAAATATTTGCCTTATGCCACTGGTATGTTTGACTCAGCTGGTTGGGAAGGTGTTTTAACCAAAACAAAGAGTGAAAGATCTTTCTCACATAAAGTAATTCTGTTGCTGCTCAGTAACATCACTTCTTAATGTCAGCAAGTCCCACTTGGCTGAAGCATCTTACTTGTGGTAAGTTTGAGTAACAAAGCTGTGTTTTCTTAAGAATTAGTTCAGTTGGTGACATTTAAAATGCTGTTTCTGTTATGACTAAGGAGTTCAGTGATGTCACTGTGACACTAGTGATTCCCTGGGTGTTTTTGAGTTAATGCAAATGCTGAATCTAACAGCTGTAGCAAGCATGGTGGGACTATGTACCCATTATTTGATTTATAGCTTGTACTGGTACTTAGTTTTCAGATACCTTGCATTCAGGGTAGATTTGAAAGCTTGTCTGCTCATTTGTAAACCTTCTGCCCCTCTGCTCAATAACCATTGCACTTTCCCAAGGGTAAACTTGCCATTGTGTTTTTTTTTTCTCTTTTTTTTGCTGGGTGTACAAATTGGCACAACTTATGAATGACCCCAGCCATGCAGAATTAGACCTGCTTTGATCTTCACTCTTCACCTGGGTAAATCAGATACTGAATTATCCTATTATTTTTTTTATATACCTGCAGGGAAAATACATTAAGAAATCCTGCCAGAAGGATGCAAATTCTATTGCAGTGCCATCTGCTTTTCCCTCCCATTTATACTTCTGAAGAAGTTAAATGATGGCAGGACTGTTCTCCCTCTTCCCATATGACACCAGCACTGGGAAAAGTGCTTTCTGTGTTGTTCTGCCTTTCAATGTTCTTTGTGAAAGAACTGTGAAGAGTAAGCCCATCAGAAAAGAAACACCTCTGGTGGAGTGTGCTAAGCAATTGTTTATTAGAGGAGCTTGGAGAAAAGTGCCTTTAATTGTGATTTTAGTTGTGTGGTACTTAAAATGCAAGGCATGGATTTCATAAGATGCTTTTGAGCTGAGAGTTAAAGCACTAACTTGCTAGCTCTTGTAACTTCTGTCAGCTGTGAGTAGACAGTGTTTTTCTTGGGCCAAATGTGTTATTCTTGCACAAGTTTTATAGAGAGTCTCTGTAGCCATTTAATCATATTCATATCCATTTTTTCTTCAGTTTTACTAAATTATTCACTTCAGTGAACTGCTGTAGCTGCAAGTCTCATTAGTTTATTTTACAGGACATAAAAATACAACCATTTTCATATCTATTTCTGTAGATACATAGCTATTTTGTTTAGCTGGGTGTGTACAGCACCCTAGCTGGCCACCATTTAGACAGGATTGTTTTGCCAGTGTATCTGCATGTTGTGGGTGTTGAGTCTGGCATCACTGTGGAGCTTAAGTTTGAAATAGAAACACCTTTTCAGAACTAAATATTGTTGGTTTGCTTTAGTTTTTTAAACACTTGGTGAGCTGAAATCTCACAGTTATGCTTTGGCTTTTTTAGCTTGTGCTGTTGGGTTTGTTTTGTTGCAGTTAGTTTCTAAAATCCCTGTACTCCATCAGTCTCCTTAGGGTGCCTGTATGTGTTACTGAAATGTATTCTATGATAATGCACATTAGTCATATAGTAAAAACTATGTCCTAACACTATTTTGTTACCTGTTTTGTATGTAGATTAGGGAAGATAGGGGCCCAACTGATTAAATGCATTCCAATCAAGTGAACATAATTTTAATCTTTTAATTTTTTTAAATTTTTTTTTTTTTGGGGGGGGAAGCAGGCAGTTCAATATTGCTTACAGGTTTTCCCTTATTTATCTGTTTGTCAATAGCAAATACAATCTGGAGGGCAGCTCTCCTAAGAGCCTCAGTGCAACCAGGCTGTGTTCTGAAGATTCATGATATCTCATTCTGACACTGTACCTGTCAGGAGTGACAAATCCTGCAATAGCATTGGAACAAATGCTATTTGACAGCAAACTTCTGTCTTCCCCCTGTCTCAACAAAGCTTTCTGTGTTGACTTGCCCAAGAATGAGGAGGGTTCCTCATAGAGAGGGTGTGTGTGTAGCAACACAAAGTGCAGCATCTGCTGCTTGCCTGCATTTGGGATGTGGCATACCCAGTGAAGCTCATCATTAGGGATACACATTCTGAGACTGATGCATGTTCTGCTCCACATCTGGAGCCCAACTCAGCTGGAAAGGTGCCTGGAAGTGTCCCAAGTGTGGCAGAGGTGCTTTGGTTTGGCTCTGCTTGCCAGCCCTGTGCACGGGCCCTTTGTCATCAGTGCTCATGGCTCAGTCAGTGTGCACAGAGGGGCTTTTTTCTGCTCATTCCCCGTGTACAAATCTGTCACTGCTCCTCAGGGCTTCTGTGCATGGGCATCACTTTGTTCTGCAGGTGATGCTGGCTCACATTCCTGTGCCAGTCCATGTCTATGTTGTTGACAGATGTGTGTACAGGGGTAGAAGCAGCAGCTGTGTATATGTGAAGGGAGTAGGCAGGAGAAGTAGCTGAGGTGGTTGGATGTGTGTGAGGAGAGGGTGGTTAGAAAGGGAAGATGACAGGGGACTTGCCCTTGACAAGCTGTTGCTTGTCCTTTCCAAGCTAAGCAGAGTTACCCAGGAGCTTAGGACAGAAGGTTCTCTATTGGCCAGCCTGGATCCCTGCCCCTGGCCACGTGCTTGCTGCAGCAGGCTGTGAAAACTCAGCTGTGATGGCCTGAAACATGGAGAGTTCCACAGTGGAATGACTTCACTGATGGAATATCTGAGTAAGGAAGTTTTAATCAAAATGTCTCTCTTCTGGTCATTGTCATCTTACTTCTGA
Source organism: Alcedo atthis (assembly GCA_033558465.1). Lineage (NCBI taxonomy): Eukaryota > Metazoa > Chordata > Aves > Coraciiformes > Alcedinidae > Alcedo > Alcedo atthis. Next base: position 39,528 of record WYEA01010710.1, read on the forward strand.
TCCTCTTGTGTCACACTAGATAGATCTCCTCCTGCTCAGAACTTACACCTATCAAATATTCATGGCCACTCATGCTGGTTCTTCACTGTTAGTTAGCACAGATCCATGTGTTTAACTCTTAATCTTTCCCCATAAATCAGTTTCTCAGCTTTACCAGCCCTGCTGCTCTTCACAGCCCGGTGGTGAATATTAGCAGAGCTGCCCAGAGTGTTCCAGGTGGGATCACAGCTAATACAAGTCATGATTATTGCTTTTCTGCAGTGTGCTTTCATCTCCTTGATCAGCAGGAAGGCTTTATAAACCACGAGCAGTGCATCCTTTAGCTCAGGTCTTGCTTCTTTCTTTATCTACTTGGATTCTCTGGCTCTGTTTCTATTTAGCCACTTGCACCTCAGTGGGGAAACAAAATTTCTGTCTTTGAGCTTCATCTGTGCACGAGTGACTTCACTAATTGTGATTCCTGGCCTGCTGCTCTGAGGTGACACACTGACTGCAAGATCCTTACAGGGACAAAGGACTTGCACTTCTTTTTGTTGCAGTTCAAAATGGAATTCAATACCTCAAAATCTTAAGTATTCCATATATAATTTCAAAAGAATGCTGTTATGGGTTCAGAAAGTTTTCCTATACATTTGGCAACCTATGGATGAAAAAGATTGTATTGCTGTTTGTTGGTGAGTTGGTATGATTTATAGTTGGAAGAAACCCACTGAGGCTTTCAGTGGATCATTTTCCTTCATAAAAGTTATTAATAAAATGTGTAAACTTGGATTCCATGATGGTCCCATTTTAATCAATAGATATATGAAAATATGAAGAACTAAGCAATCTGGGTTTTTTGCTGTTTCTCAGTTGTATGCCACAGATGACAGCCACTTCACCAGGGATTTTAATGTGTTTGTTGTGGCTGTGAGAATTGCACATGGCATTATGCTGATATGATTGTCCTTTTTGCACCATTTTGGGACTGGTACAACCACTGGAACTTGCAGACACCACTCCTAGTAGCAGTCATTGCTGCCTCAGTAGCATTCCAGGGCAGGTAAAGAATGACTCCACTCAAAATACCTCTGTCAGTTTGCTCAGTAGGTATTTTGCAGCTGATTGTGCTTTTCACCTTGACATTGCCACGGGTAGAAGAACTCCAGGCTATATTCATAGTGCCTTCATCACTCATGCAGTCAGGTAATACACATCCTCCTCTTTGCACAATGCTTTTCACTTTTAATGCTCAACAACTATCTATTGCTTTAAATATTGAACAGCTGGCATTTTTTATTACACTTTGCAGTGCACAGAAACTTGTGTTGGTAGTTACCTTCTAAGTATTGTGTTGTTTGTTACTAATCCCCAGTTTTTAACAAGGCTAAGGAGTAAAATTGTAAAACATTAGGGGCAAAGAATGAATCTTGGTGAACTCCTTTCTGGCTTGAACAGGTCAAAATCTCCACTGAAAAGCAGGGAGCAGAGAATGCTGATTTGGTCAAGGAAAAAGTGTGTAATCTGAATTTAATGTCTTTTTTGCAGCCCTTGCCCTTTCAGAGTACTCCTCGGTCACGTGCATCCTAGCAGTGGCAGTGGAAGGTGAAATTCTGCAAGAAAAGGCATAGTGTGCAGTCTCTGAGCTCTGCAGTGACTGACAGATGCAGTTTGCAGCTCTCTTCAGCAGTTTAAACAGCAGGGCTTGGGCCTTACCTGCAAGAGTGATTGCCTTACTTGTGTCACCTTCTGTGAGTGGGTTTGAAGTCAGATTCCCTGCAGCAGAGGGAAGAGCTGGCAGGCAGGGGGTTCTCAGCATCACAGAGCTCCCTTGGTGTGAAACACTGACCTTTCAGGCAGGCTGCTGGAGCACAGGGTGTGTTTTGTGATTGTTTTCCAAGCAGCCAACCTTCAGCTCACCCATTTGTTCCCCAGGAGGAGGCTGCACGAAGGTGTTTCTGGAACTGCTGGGTCTATCAGTTCCTTCCAAAGGGATGTAAAAAGTTTTCCCCTCTGGCTCTTGGCTTCCCTGCAGCTCACTGCTCCAGCTGGAAAGGAATTTCCTGATCAGCTCTGTGCTGAGCTAGACTGGTGCACGTGGCATCTGTCACAATCCTGGCACTGAATCCCTGGCAAATCTTTTTGGATGGAGACAAAAGCTGTTTGTCTTGGTGGCCTGTTGCTGTGTTGCAGCAAGTTTCAGCTGCAGATTGTGTGCATGCTTGAGATTTTCAGTACTGATGTGTGGATTTTTTGATGTGGGGAAGGCATCTTGCTTCAAAAATGTTTGATGGTTTAAATTGAAATAAAAAAATAAATCTTATTCATACAAGATTGCAGACTTCACCATCAGCAACGTGTACAATAGTATGTGTGCATGTATGTGCCAGCCTGTGCAAAGATATAAGCAACTGAAAAAACCCTGCATCTTAGAATGAAGGGTGGAAGTAAGATCTGAAATATTGGGTTTTTAGGTATGTCCTGTACGTGAAAACAAACTTTAGCAATACTCAAGGACACTATTACCTTGGAAGCTGGCAGAACTTTACCAGAAGCTATGGCTTGGCAATTTCAGTATGTTTGAACTGGCACCTTTCTCTTGTGAGATGTTCCCAAAGTGCCAGTAAGTCGTGTTGCACAGGAGACAGGATGAAGCAGGGCTTGTGGTGTGTAGATACGTCTGGGATCTAAACTTTGCTTGCTTCTTTAAAAAAATAAATAAATCTGTGAACAGAAAAGCTTACTCAGAGTAAACATGCAAGGAGCTGAGACATTGCACTTGCTGACAGTTGCTGAATTTGAAAGGTACCACCTGTTAGCAGCACAACAATGCCTACAACTCGCATCTGGTTTTGCTTGTACCACTTGGAGCCTCTGTAGGAAAATCTTGACTCTTCAGTAGCATGTGGTAAAGATGAGTAGGAGTTCATCTGGCTGTCTAAATGTGGGAAAACATGCTGGCCTGCTCATTCTTCTTGATCTAGCCTTAGCATTAAAAGACATTTTCTTTGTGTTACGAAGCTTGCTGATGTCAGAAGGAAGAAAAAAAATGAAGCCCAGATGGCATGATGCTAAATAGAGCTGAGTACAAAGTGTGCATGAAAAAAGAGGCCAATCACTTTTTGCTGATCCTTCATAAGTGTGAGGAGGAAGAAAAATATTTGCTTTTCAGTTCATCTTCCTTAAAGAGACCCAAGTTGTTGATATGTTGTAGCTGAACAGAAAGCTGCATGAGAAAAGATGCTTTTAGCAGGACAGCCCTGTCATTATGTCTCAGATTTCCCACCCCTGTCATCTTTGAAAACTGGCTGTTACCTGGAAGATTAATTTCATAGGTAAACAAAGATCACCCTCTGAAGATAGGAAAAAAAGATTAGGTGATCCCAAGTATGGAAATTGCTCTTGATTTGTTAAAAGCTTAAAACAAGCAAAAATATATGTACTTTTGAGTAGGTTGGCTATTGATTCAGCTAGAAAGGGACAAGCATGTCCAGATGTCTTCCTAGTCAGGTTACTACCTGATGGTTTGTTTTAGATAAGAACTGTTGGTGCCCATAAAATGAAACCTGTAAAAGATTCAAGGAAGAAAAGCTTTGATACTATTTATTTCTTAACTTGAAAGTGGGGATAGAAGGTCCTTTTTCTGCTTTCATCAGTTATGGTTTCCTTGAAAGAAATTGGAAACAGAAACCCAGGAAAGCTGAAATGTCTTCTATGGAGTTGAGTTTGATTTCTTCTGTATCATGCCTTTTCTCCAAGAGAGCTCTGGGTTAGATACTTACTTGTCCATAGCAAGAGCTACAGCTGTGTGGTAGACTGTGTAAGAAAGGTGAAAATGGAGACATACACTTGGATTCTTCTGCAGTAAAATTCCATTCTTGACTAACAGACTTTTTTACTGTACAAACTTTTACTTATCCTGCTGATTAAAATTGCCTTGAAATATTTTTTTAATATAAGGTCACTTCTTGTAAAGGTCATTGCTTCTTAAATAAGAGATGTTTTATCTTCATTCACATGAAAAAAACCCATTTTTGCACTATTTAGACTCTTCTTATTGTGCCTCTTTTTTTTTTTTTTCCTCTTTTTATCACTCTAGTGTGATGGGGATGTTTCTGGTGATACACGTGTGTCTGCTTGTGTGATGTGCATGCTGCTTTTTCACAGAGTACCTGGTACAAAGGTGACTGTGGTCTGAGACCTCCTCTATGCCCCCCCCCACCAGAAAGCACTTGTCCTGGTTTGAGCTAGAAAAGAACCAGTTCTCTGCTCAGTGGCTGTGTCAACAGGACAAAAGGAACAGGCTGGACCTCACACCCCAGGGCTCTTTTGAATGATAAGCAAAAAAAATAATCTTTTTTTTTTCTCATAGCATTTGCATCTGGGAAATTAATTTAGGCCTGGAAACAGAAGATGCAATAACCCCTTTGATCACTGTGGATTGCTTTTTTATTACCAATAGTCCAGTTGGGGTCTTCAGAATTTCTTCCTAAAGCTTTTAAAGTCATGGCAGCTGGCTTTCACAGCTGTTAATTCAGTTTGCTGTAGCATTTGGCATTCTTAATTGTTCTGGTACTTTTCCATAACTTTTTTTCTTCTTGTTAAGTTTTCCTACCCCCACCTCCAAAGAAAAAAGAGAGAAGTGGTAGTGCTTAAAAAATGTCACATATATCAAGTTCATTTTGAAACTTTCTGTAGGACGGAATCTGACTCTAAGGAAATATTCTGTATAATACAGTGGAGAAAAATATATTTTATTGTGACCTTTATGTTGAGCTTTTCTGTTCTGAACCATGTTAGTTTGCTAAATACAAGGGAACTGGAGCCAGCCTGTGACCTTTTGTTATCATGCAGCTCTGAGAAATGGCAAAAGTCATTCTGATGCTCAGAAGTTCCATTACAAAGATACTGTTTGGTTTGGGGTTTTTTTTGTGCTTTTTTAGAGGAAAATCACACTCAACTGAAAACTAACCTTGAAAAGATTCAGAATCATCCTACACCAGAACAACATAACCATTTTCAACATTGCATAAAGCTGCTTCTACAGAGGCAGCAATCTGAAGGTGGCTGCAATCCATGCTGTTGTGCTGAGCCCTTGATGCTCTGAGGAAGGCATTTACACCTCCCCACTCCTGTCAGGAAAGGAGGTTGCAGTAGAGAGCCAATAAAATGATTTATCCTTAATTTTCTGTGGCCTCTCAATTTGCATTTGTGGCCTTTATCTTGCTCTCATAGGACAGTTCATTTTCAGCTGGAGCTCATTCCTAGGCTGCCAATGGAGTGATACCATGGCCAGAGGAGCAGAGGTCTGCTTGATTTTAAATATTGATGTTGTAATTTAATCTTCCTCCTTAATCTCTTTTCCCACATTGCTGCTCAGTGCTCAGGGAGACTGATTTATCCCTGTTTTGCCATGTGCAGGGTTACCCCTGTGTGGGAATGACCTTCCCCACATCCTGTGCCCCTTGTTCAAGGCCTCTCCTTCCTCAGGACTGGAGTGTTGGGGGCTCACATGCCACTCTGTAGTGCTTTGCAAAGCTCTCCTCAGTCACTGTTGGCATGGGTTCAGAGCACTACAAAATGTTGTGCCTAGAAGGTGGCTGTGACTCAGGATTAACTCTGAAGTGTTCCTGCTGTTTAAGTTATCAGGCTGCCTAATCCAGCTGCTCCCAGGCTGGCTCCCATGGTTCTCCAGAGCTGATATACCATCTCCTGGACAATTTTGGTCCTTTGGTGGGCCTTTCTAAAATTAATATTGATGATTCTTCATGTAGGTATTTCCCTTAGCTCCTTTACCAGAGGGGATTTCACCCTTTGTGCTTCTGGCATTTGTCAGTTCTGACCATGGTCTGGTTACGAGCATCTCTCTCCTGGCCTGTTCCTGTGGCAGGTGAAGCTGCACTGTCACAAGCAGATGAAAGGTGACATTTTTTGGCATGTACTTCCCAAGGAGGTGGACCTCAACTAGCCCTGTGCCTTGTTATGGAGCCATAATGTCTTCTCCCTGTGCCAGAGCCTTCTTTTCTGGCAAGAATGACTTGCTGAGTATCATGGAGATGAAATATATTCTTCCAGGTCATGTACAGATTAAGATTTAGCTGTGAAAACCTCATGAGAAGAGGGAATCCAGTTTTTGCTAGCTCTTTAAAACCATAGCCAGTGAAAAGTAGATGTTTTTGATGATAATGTTGGAGCTCGACTGGTGATTGATGTTTTGAGCAGTGTGTTTCAAGTTGCATTAAGACTGAGAGATGTGTTGGTTTATTTTGATTGGCACAAGTATGCTTTGTAGAAGGAAAGGGCCTCAGAAATACTCCTTTCCCTTTTAAAGCACAGTCTAAAGACAGAAGTCCTCCGGAGAGACAAATGTTAGTGCTGTAGTTTGGATCTGGAGCCAATTTGCTGCTTGGGCCCACTGCTATGTTTCCAGCAGATGGGCCCTGGGAGTTTTCAGATCAAGATAAATAATGTGCAATCACGTTGGCTCTGCCAACTGGTGCTGTTCTGGTTTTAAGCCTCAGTTCTCTTCATTTACCACTGCAGCTCTCATGTCTTGATGCCTTCCTCATCAAAAATGCAAACTTGGAAACTGCTTGACCCACCAGGCAGTTCTCCCAGAACACGCTCTCGAGGGATGCTTGTTTTGTAAAGCTGTGTCCTGAAAATGCCTGGGGGGGTGGTGGGGCAAGGCAGCCTCCTAGCAATTGTGAAAGGATGGTGGCTTTAGTCAACCAAGTGGCTTTACAGAGGTTTTGTTCACTTTTAGGGGAGAGAAGTGGATGGAAAAGGAGAAGCACTATGAAAGCTGGGATACGTGACCACGTGGGACAGTGTTAAGAGGTAGGGGAAGACTAATTTCTAATGATAATAGAATATATATATATATTCTATTACATATAAAATATATATATATTATGACTATATATAGTCATAATACAGATGTGTGAAGGCAATGGAAATCAGGATAATGTTAGGGAAAGCAGTGGTGCGGTGGCAGTGGTGTGTGGTGGCTAGGTGACAAAAGAACAGACAAAGTATATCAGGGATGAAAACAGGTCTGTTAAAGCTTTTTAGTTTGTGGGTAAAGGATCAATAACTTCTTAGAGAATGTATCTGAAACTTGTGGATGTGGTGATGCTTTCTGAGCAAGCAAACTCAGAGGCCTGTCTGCTGAGATCCACCATGTGAATGATGCAGCAGGTAGCTCTTGTGGTGTGCTGTGGAGCACAGCTCCCTGCTGCTATTGATTTGGATTGGCTGGTGGCAGTAGTGATGTGTAATGATACTAGAACAGTTAGTTTTGATGACTGATGTATAAATCCAAGAGCTGCAGCTCACTTAACATAATTAACAATGCCTCGGTTTTGTTTTCCTTTTGCTTTAATTTTGTTCAACATCTTAACAGCAAATTGAAGTTTGGTTTTATTGAATTAGTGTGGAAAAGCAAGGATAAGTCCTGTATTAACTGAAGTGCTGGGAAAACACAATACAGGTTCCACTGCATGAAGAACAAAACTTAATTTTTGGGACATTTTTAGCAAGAATATATTGTGACTTGGCTCATGGACCACAGGGGCTGGTTTTGCTGTTTGCTTGCTCCTGTGCCACTTGGCTGTTGTTTGGGTTGTTTCAGCACCTTGCACCATCCTGCCCAGAGCTCATGCAGAAATGGTAGCAATTAATCTTAGCATTTTCCCCCTGGCAGCTGAGGTTGCCAACCAAACTAACATCATTTCTCAAAATGCCACTTTAGGTGGCAAAGAACTGAATGCTGTAGTCCTTACTCAGAAGCAGGGAGGGGGGAATGAAAATATCTCATGTTTACTCATTTAAAAGTACAGAATCAAACTCAACTATCAACAGAATTCAAATGTTCTGAAGTTTACCACTGATTTTAGTTACTATTTTATGCCACTATTAAGAACAAACTCTATTGCAATATAGATAATTAGGGTTTGTTTTGTTTTCTTTTTTTACATGCTTGTAATATCTGAATGGTAACCTGAGATGTGAAATCTTAGATGCTTAGGTACAGATTCTAATTCCAAAACTGACTTGGAAGTGTTGCAAGCAATAATACTTTGGTGGTATTGAATGGTGGTAATGAATTAATCTGTATTTTTTCCCTGTCTGTCTGGATTTTATGGGATTTTCTTTGACATGCAGTCTTAAGATACTGTTAGGGAGCAGAGGGTTTGCTGTGAGCTCAGCCCTATTGTTTACCATAGAATTCTAAAAGGGAAATGTATTAAATGACCCTCAATTTTTGGCTAGTGTGCTGTATTAGAAGTCAGAGGATGTCATCCCAAATACAGAATGCTTTTCTCACTGGCTTCACTTTGATGAGCTGAAAATGGCTTGTGTGCTTCAAACTGTGGAGCTTTCAGTGTGACCAGTTGATCTGAGAAGGTATTCCCACGGTGTATAAACCTTGGCTTGCTTCATTATAATGCAGTTAAAAATATCAATCAGGTGTGAGACACAGCACTGAAGTTTCCACATTCCAGATGGGTCATGTTAAGGGATATAGTTTCTTATTATATACTACTAGTTTTCCTTTGGTTAAAAAAATAAAATTAGTAGGGCAGCATCTTGAGTCTTTTTATTCCTTAGGGAGTTTCTGGCTATGCAACTAGTATGATATATTTTTGGCCACTATATATAGACCAGAGGCCACACTTTGTGTATTAATGTCTCACTAAAGAAATTAGAGAAAACAAAAAACATGTGAATCCAAAATGTTATATCCAGAGTCCACAGTGGAGTCTCAGAGATGATACCAATCAGTATAAGTAGTGAGCCATAGGAAAACACCTTATGACTGATTCCATCCACAAAAATTATGTCTACTCAGTCATATTTAATATCATTTTGAGGATAAAATTGCTTGGCTCAGTAACACAGACCTTAACAATTTGTAACTAAGGTGAAAATAAAAGGAGAATGTTTTCTACAAAACCTTTGTGGTCTTTATTTCCAAGCAAAGTGCTGGCTCTAGTGCAAACTCTTTTCTACTGCTGCCTGTATGGAAATTGAAGCAGAGAAGTATTTTCCAGTGGGTAGAGAGAACCAAAAGACCCAATGCTTCAGACCAGTCTAATCAATTAACAAATTAGCATGGAGCAGCATCCGCCTCCTGCCCAAGGCTGTGTGTCTGATAGCATGCTTGGTCTGTATTTGGTCCTACGGGTGTCTCACTGGAAAATCAAAGGGCAGGACTGATCCAAATATCTGAAGTTAGATTCCTCAAGCTGAGTGTGTGTTCTCAAAGCCTGCAACAGTAACTTAGTGAATTAGTTCTGGAAATGGCTTCAGTGATAACTAAACGTGTGAAGATGAGTGTGGTTCACAGATGCAGCATTTGTTTGAAGTGTGGAGCTTTTCCACTGCCCTATAATCAATGTTCAAAGGGCTCTGTGGTCTAAAAGTCCTTCTACTCAATAAATATTCCTTTCTACTTTAGCCAGCCTTTCTTTTGTTAGCAGAGATGCTGTGATTCTTTCCATGGTCCATCTGGGGAACCCTCTCCTGGAGCACTGTAGGCAAAAGGCTTCAGTTCTGTGTTGGTGGCACTGTGGAATTGGGACAGCTGGAATCACTTGGTGTCTGTCACTGACCTTTCCCAAAGGTATTTTGTGTATGACTTCAGTCATTGGAATAATTCCTTGATTAATAGCATGTGGATACTGAAATTGGTCAATGAAGCCCTAAGGGAGCTGCTCAGCCAGAGTGTGTCAGCCTCAAGCAGCTCAGTCTGGAAGTTCAATTTAGATCATTATTTATCAGAAAAATGAAGGCTTAGCTAAAAGTTGTGGCAAGGTGTGAAGCTGTGTGCCTGGTGTGCTGGTGTCTGCTGCTCTCTGTTACTGCCATTCTTGCTCTTCAGTGCTCCTGTCTCAGATCTTGCCACCTCTCCAAAGTACTGACTTTTCTTCAGGAACTTGAACAGTGTCTAATAAAACTTGATGTGCTATGGTAATTAAATGATAAAAATGTATAAAAGTGACCCAGAGTGGTTAATTTACATTGTTAGGCACACAAGTGTCTTGCTGGGTTTGTCTGTGCTTTGTTTTTCCCTTAGCCTAGGGTTACATGTATGGGGTAAATAAAAGGATGAGGATTATTTCCATCTAGTGACACTAAATTAAAGCTGCAGACAAAACTCTTATTTTCTGCCTTCAGAATAGAGGAATTCTCTATTTTCCTCCTCCACAAGTTAAGTTGTCCTTCTTCCTCCACACTGTGCTTCCCAGCTACCACAATTGAAGTTACTCTTGGCTTTCTGTAAATTCCAAATCTCTTGGGATTTCATTTTGTAGAGAAAAGAAGAAAGACTAATGACAATCTGTTGTGCTTTAGGATGGCTGCTGCTTCCAGATACGCTGGGAATATTTTCAGCAGTCTGAATTGCAGCAGCTCCCTTTGGTGCCATGTGGTGATGTGAACTCTTCATTTGAAGATATTGTCCTAGGTACCCTTCTGAGGTGAGGTCGTATTCAGGGCTCTGATTCAGCTCTTTGAAGCACCTAGCAGAGAGTGTCTCAGGAGACACTCCTTTGTTGGGATATCTGACATAAAATTCAGCAACAGATCATGACAGAAATAGCAAATGCTTTAGGAGGGCAGTTGATGTGTTTTAGTGCCTGCATGGATTTGAACAGCTGCAGACTGGCTAAGTTCAGGATCCCAGTATAAAAATCACTTGAAAAATTATTTTTCCAGTGACAGTGTATAATAAAAAGAAATTCTAAATGTGTGCTCCTGCCTTAACACTAAGGCAAAAGGAATAGGAAGATGCCAGCAGTGTGTGCAGGATGAACCTGGCATCAGACCTGAGTGGCCAAATTGACATGCACACAGCCCACCCAGCATGCAAAGGAAGCCAAGACCCATTTCACTTCTTCCACAAGAAGAATTCTGTGTCTTCTGTGAAGGTTGCAAGACTGAGTACTTCAGGAATTTGTTATAAAATTAAGCAAAGGCAAGATTTGCTAAACTTTGACACTAAGCATCTGGGGAAGGTTATGGTCAGTGTGGTGAACACACAACTGGCTGCTGCCCTTATCGTGGTACCTGAAAGCTTACAAGTGTTTACATTTGTCTTCTGCTCCTCAACTTTTTTTTTGCTCCTTTCTGGGCTTTTTCTGGTGCATTATGGTTAATTTTCCTAGGTAGCATCTGCATTCCTTTCAATTGAATACATGGGGTCTTTTTCCTGCATATCTGAAACGAAGTGACTGCAGCACTATATATTTTCCACAGCATCCTTAATTTTAATTTAACTGTAAGAGACACAAGGTGCTACAAAAGGACATAGTGAATTACAGGTGGGCAACGAAAAAAAAGGAGTCAAAAAAGAATGTTATCAGTAAATAAATAAAGCCCCAGCACATCTCTGACTTCTGTAACACTTCTGGGGTCGTTTGGTCTTTTGCACTTTGTCAATATTTATCAGTTTCATCGGCCTTGAAATGGCTTTGCAGAATGGATTCAGGTAATTTAGTTTTGCTTTACTCTCTATAAGCAGCAGTGTGTCTTCTGATGTTCTGCAGCTTTCAGGAGGATTCTTAGTACATTGGGACTTAGAGCCTCTGCATCCCATGACAACAGTGCCAAGGGAGGGGTTTTTTAGCAAAAATGCTTTCAGAATGTATTCATAGCAAGCCTTTTTTTTTTTGCTGTGGAGTCCAAGTTGTAATGGTTTTTGTCTTGCAGCACAGAGGTTGGTATAATCTACCCCTTGTTTGGTAGATAAGTATATATGGAATATATTCTGGCCATATGCGGTGTTGTCTGTAAATATGACCAGCTCCATTTATCATGCAAATTAAACATGCTTAAATCTGCTGGTTTTGAGTTTTTTTAGAGCTGCACAGACTTGTTTGGTTCCATCTTACTGTTCCAAGTAGTTCTGTAGTGACAACATGAAACCCACTGTTCTGATCAAGCACCTGAACCCTAAATATTAGGTGTTTTTTGGCTTCAGTCTGGGTGTCCACCTACTCTTTCCATCCAATTTTGTGTTACAAAATTCTGAAGTTTTGCATGACATTGATCATCCTCCAGCTGAAGGAAGAAAATTCATGACTGGCAATAAATGGATGCAGCCATACTGTTATCCCTGAAATAACATCTGCTTATGTGAGGGCAACTTTGCACCAATATTTTTTTTTTTCTACATCAATAGGATTAAATGGAGAAACTTATAAAAAAAAAATATTCTCAGCACTTGAAAATCAGTAACATTTTATAAATGAACATATCCTATAAACACAAATGTGTTCCTCTGGACCTTTAAATCCTGCTTGCAGCATAAAGACAGATTGTTGGTGTAGTAAATTCAAGCTGCCTTATTGCAGCTATTTTGTCCAATGTTCTATCACAGACCCATATTAATATTTTATCCCCTTTAATATTATTACATGATGCAGACTTTATTTAAATGGATTTGACGGGCCTCTTGGTTGGCTTGACAACCAGAGGGAAAAATTGATGTTCTGCATTTAATCTCAGCTCAAGGTGCTAAATTATTTTGGAGGTCGAAGCTGCCATGCATATCATGCTAAATTAATGCATGTAGCAGCTATTAGCCTGATGTCTATTTAGAGACTTTTCTTTTCCAAATTTTTGTTTACTTCATGCATCTTCAGTTAATTTTAAAGGGAATATCTCTTAAATTTTCCTCATCCAGTGCAGTGTTGCTGTATCTTCTACAGATCCAGCACTGGAGGTTGTTTAACCAGCATTAGAAAAGGAGATGGAGTCAGCAGTCTTTTAAGTTGTAGAAATAAAATGGTTTTCATGCTGATGAGTTGCATGGTGCACAGTCCTAACTACTACAAATATATTTAAAAGTTCATAAAGGGAAGAATTAGGTCCTTGTTTTTAATATTATTGAAGAGCTGTAGATACTAAGGAGGAACAGAACTGCTAAGCATGTGGCTTAGAAATCCAGATTTCAAGTTGAAGAACAGTGACTTTTTACTTTTAAGAGTACCATATGACTGAAGAAATATATAATGCAGGATAGACTAACTATGAAATATTAGCAGTTATTCAAAGAATACTAAAATAGGAATTGTCACATTAAAGCCTGAGATAATACAGTTATTCTCACTGATATTGGCACATGTTTTCATAGCTTTGCAACTCCCCTGCTGTCTTAATGTGCTGTGCTTGGGCGAGTTGTATGTGAGTTGACACATCTTTTGTGTAGATGTATGAGGGAGAGGTGTCTTCTCCCTCTTCTTGAGGGGTCCATTGCTTCAGTATGAGAACAGTTAAAATAATCAACTGACTCCTTGGAGGCATTTGGATGATGAGAAAAACTGCAGGGTTGAGGTGTCATTCTGGCAAAAACAAAATTAGTTGCATCCTTGTGCAGCAGCCCACAAAAATATTTTAGATGTGTTACTTTCAACCAGAGCAGGGTAAATAAACACCTTTTTTAACATCAATTATTCTGCTGTTCACTGTTTTAACTGCAGTAGATTAAAAAAGATTAAAAGACATTTTCAGTTCAGTTACTTGATACACTTCATCTTTAATGCTGGAATCCAGTTTATTTTCTCTTGATACCTCCCCTCTTCATTTTTTTAAATCTTGGTTTTTAACCCTGATAGTTGTAAGTGAAAAAATAACCCTAATGGTGGCATTATTCTCTAAATGCTCTATGGCCTTGTGCCTACTTTTCTTTAAAAGATCTTGCAGAAGGAGAGGGAAGAGAGCAGGCAGGGTATTGTGATCCAGCACTAAATCCATAGCCCATTTAGCATCCTACTGTTACATGTCTGATGGTGACAACTGCTCAGTAATTTGGAGTGTTTCTGTGAAACAATCAACCAAAAAACTAAACCATCAAATAAAAAAAAGATGAAAACCTCACAAAAAATAACAAAACCAAACAACAAACTAAGTACCCCTCTGTGCTGTTTTCTTATTGCCCCCTAACTTGCACTGTTTGTAGTTTTGCAGTTTTTGTCCAGTCTTATTTTATTTTTTTTTTTCCCATTCTAAAGCTATGTCCTTAGTTACGGAAATAAAGGAGATAGTTTTCTGTAGTTCTGCATGAGTTTGTCTTTTCCACTTCACTCAAGTCATTGAGGTTCAAGTTAAGTGGATCTGTTTGGGTTTTTTGGTGTATTTTTGTTTGTTTTTTAACCAAAGGTATTTGGTAGTCTTGAATGTTAGCTTTTGAAGTTTCTTTGTTTTCCCTAATAAAGGGAAAAGTGCAGGAAATTCAGCCTTGAATAAAAATGCTAAACTGTTAAACAGTTAGGGTATGTCTTCATAGGCAAGTGGGAGTCCTGTGAGCTCAACGGAATGAATTTAATATGATTAAATATTCTTACTATTTATAGTATTATCTCATAAAATGCTCTTTAGTTTGGTCAACTAATGTCACTTTAGATATTCTAGCCTGCTCCTAAACACTGTTTTTTTCCAATCATATCACATTCATTAAGTAAAGATCACTCAAAAAACATTCATTTTTTTTCTCTTTGAGACCCAGCTGTGAAGAAATGAGTTGGGAAGAGGCCTGAGGATGCCAAGTTCAACCTTATTTACTTTAAAGTCAATGGTTGTTTTGCTGTTAACTTCCAGAGGATCACAAGCATAGCTTCAGAAATCATGTTCCTATAGTATTTCACTAATTAAAAATTGATTTTTGGCTTTTTGTGGTTTACAGCTCCTAGATACTAAGTTGTAGGTGGTTTCATGTTTCCCCTTGTAAGCACCGTGGCCGTACAGTGCTTATAAGTCCTGAGTTAGAAATAATAGTAAAACTAATTCTGCTTTAAAAACAACAACAAATACTTCTGACAACTGTGTACAACAACCACGTTCACAAATAGCTGGTACCTGCAGAATTTCACTGACTTCAGTACTTAATACAACTGTCAGAATCAGTGTTAGCTACTTTTTTTTTTTCCTCTCCCCCAAGGCAAGTTCTGATTGTATATCACTTGGGTTTTTTTCCTCCCCCTAAAATATTGTCAAGCTTACCAAGTTTTTGTGGCTGCTAGTTCTCACTGCCCAAATGAGTTATCCCTGAAGTGAAGCAACAAGTGGCTGCTGGGTTTAATCTGTTTATTCCTCCTCCCATAGAAGAGCCTTCCAGTCACCAGGAGCCTGCTTTCCAGAAAAGCTGCTGCAGGGTGTCTCCTGCCCCAGCCCAGCAGCACTGGGATGTGTGGGTGTCCAGAAACGTGTCAGAGTTGTTTTGCTGGTTGAAGAGAGATAGCACATGCAGGGTGTTATTTATCTAGCTTTTAACACTGGCTTTAATTATTCTGTGCTTAGTAACTGTGACTCTTAGCTTAAATAATTAAACAGAAATGGAATATGCTGGTTAACTTCTGTTGCTTGTTCATAGGTGAAAGCTGATGAGAAACCTCCTCAATTTGCAGTTTTTCCTGGGGAAAGGGAGAAGATTTTTCCTATTTCCTAGAACAGGCTGCCTCTTTCCTCCATTGCTGTTCAACAGGATGAACTAAGCTCTCAGGTCAGCAGAAGAGGTGCTGGAACAACAGTAGGCTATGAAAAAGGATTGTAAAAAGCAGACTAGCTACACATTTTAATGGAATAGATATTTTAATGGTGAAACATTCCTGTATAAGCAGTTTGAGCACTGAAAGTCCACAATGTTTTAATGCTTCTTTCATGATTTTCTATAATTTCCCATCATATTTACAGTTAGCTAGGATTCAGAACTACCAGTGCATAACAGGTAGTCTGCTTTCATTTCTTCACAGTGATCCTCCTATGCAATCTTACCTTCTGTTGACCTACATTTGAAGTGCAGCCCTGTGCTGAAAAGCTGCAACTGTCAGTTGAGAAGCATTGTGTAAAATGGGCTTAACTGCTCCACATCCCCTTTTGGAGTGAAAAGTCAGCAAAATAAAAAATAAATTATTATTTTTTATTCAACTGCTTTTTCCTGTGAACAACTTGGAAGCAATAATCTTGAAAAGCAAAAGAGGAAATTAGTGTTGTGTGTTGTTCCAGGATTGGTGACATTAGAAAGGTGAATGTGATTGCAGGAGGTGTGATGGGGGCAGTTGCATGAGCCCCAGCAAGCAGGACAGGGCAGTTTGTGGCAGCAGAAAACCTCTTGTCAGCTGGGTAAGAGCTGCTCAGAGGCAGCTCAGACATATTCATCCTGTCATACTGCATCAGCAGTGCTGGTGAGTAGCACTGGAACAGGGCCTGAATGATGTACCCATTTTTTTAGCTTTCCTGGCTGGCTGGCTTGTCTCTAAAGGAAGCTTATTTGAAAGTGGTATTTATGTATTGCCTGGCAAGGAACGTTCTGCATTGAAACACTAACAGCTGTGAGGCTACAGACACTAATTTATCTCCTGATTTTTGTGCTGAATGTTAGCTTCCCTGGAAAGGCTCCTCTTTGGTATCAATTCTGATTCTGAGTTTTCTTTAGCTATGTCTTGGTTTGGACAGTTATCTTAAATTTAGCAATGCAAGACAAAAAGTTGTATAAGGAGGCAAGACCTCTGCTGTGGCAGCAAAAGGAAAAAAATATATATTTTAAAAACACTTAAAATGATTTAAAATGTTTTAAAAACACTTGTTCCCCCTACAAGCCAGTGTCAGGGTTGGAAGCAGAAATAGAGTGTTGGGTTTGGAAGAGAAGGAATAACAGACTTTTGCATTTCTGAATAGACAATTGCAGACAATAGAAGAGTGATCAAGGATAAAAGTAATCTCTTGGACTGGTGAAGTTATGGAATTGGATTTATTTAATAGTAGATGGACATGCAATTCAGTTATCCAGCTGTGGTAAAGAAAGTGGAATGGTGCTATGCTCTGGAGAAATAATTTTGAGGGATCTCAAAGAGAAATGCTGGAAATATTTAGAAAGAATTGGAGACACTAGGAAAGTTTTCAGAGATTTGAGAATGTCAGATATGCAGTTTTTGAGGCTGGTGGAACCCTTAATTGCAAGCATGTTATAATGGAGCAAGCACCACAGTAAGAAAAGGCTGCCAGAATGTTCTGGTGGGATGTGGAGAAAGCAATGAGAATTTACCTGCTGCAGAAGGAGATCAGGTTGTAAACTGGGAAGAAAAATAGGACAATGTTATCCTTCAACTGAAGAAGGAGCATATGATGTAAGAAAAAGAAGTGTGTAGGAAATAATGCAGAATATTTAAACTGGTAAAGAAAACTTTGCCTTAATCCACATGCACTGGTTGGCCAGATGATTGTGAGAGGTGTGCCAAAGCCTGGAAGCAAGAGTGAAAAATACTTGAGGAGGAGCAAAGATGAGTAATTGTGAGTAGTTTTCCACAGACATTTCTATCTAGTGACTAAATTCTCACCTTGGACACAAATGAGCTGTATATGCTGATAAATTTGCCCAGTGATGCAAAAAACAATGCACTGTGGCTAGAGCTGCACTGGGGAGTGTGTGACACAATCACATGGACTGCTGGCTGCTGTTTGTGTCTGAGCTTGTGCAGGGGCAAAACATGCCAGTGATGATCTGAGATAGAGGAAATGCCATGAAATTACATATTCTAGGGCTGAAAATATGCCCCCCAAATAATTCAGAAACTCTACTGTAGAGTAACAGAAGCTCCTGTAGACAGTGCAGAGAAAAAACCCAAGTATGGAAGTACTCTAGGTGAGGCACGTGTATTATTAGGATATTAATTATATTAGTATATATGAACATGCTTAAGGAAAGGTAAAGCCCTCAGTCTGAAACTGGAGTGTTGGTGCATCCAATAACATAATTAATCTTTATCCCTCATGTGGTTACTTTCCCAGTCTAGGAATACCACGTGAGAGTGACACTGATCATATAATTTGATCCCCAAATTCTGCACTGAATACTAATTGTGCCAATTGCCTGTTAAAGATCTGATTGATCAGAAATGCTGCTGCTTAGACAAGATGGTATCAGGCTGCTGATGGGGTGAGCACAGTTGTTCCAGTGGCAGAAACCCCAGCCAGGTTGTGCTACCCTGAGCTGCTTACCAGACCCTGCAGCCACAAAGCAGAAGATCAGGACACCTTAGTGACCTGTTGCAATTGGAAATGCTATGGAGGAGTATCTGGAATTTCAGATATTGTTGTGAGTGTTGTTTTAGCAAGGCTGCTTGCAGAGAAGGGAATGATCAGAGCTAGAGCCTGACAGATGGAGATCCTTTCCTGCTTCTCATGTGTTGCCTTTTTAAAAGTAATTTTGGTGTATGTACCAAATAAAAATAGATAAAAATCATAGCTATAAGATCACACTGTTTTCCTTGATTGCTTTCACCTAAAATACTGCAGGGCGTTCTGTGTAAGGCTGGTATTTAATCTCACAGTGCTGATCAGCTGTCTTTCTCATCTCTGTTTCCTCCTACATATCAACAAAATGTTTGTAAAATGTAAGATATTACATATAACTTCTCTTTCATATTTTTTATAATTAAAAAAAACCAACAACAAAATAACAAACCAACCAAACAAAACACCACACAATTTTTTGCTGCATTCACTACTCCTAAATCAGCAGTTTGTCTCCTATAAATAAGGTAGTTATAAGCAAACTATCAAAAGGCAGGTGTGAATCATTCCTCCTCGTGTCTAGTTCTCTCTTCATTCCTGTTTCTTCCCCCAGCAGTTCCGTGGACACAACCAGAAGTCTGTTTTGTCCTCAGATTAAATGGATCTGTGAGTTCTGGAAAAATATCCAGCTAATTTTTAGGAGAAAAGTTTGAGGCTGTGTAGTTTGGGATACTTCAAACATTTTTTATTCTCCCTGTTGGAATCAAATATGTGCTGGTGCAAAAGCTGGGGGTCTTTTGAGTTATACATCCCCATTTCCTTGATCCTCTAGCATGATGATCTAAACTTGTAGCTCTGACTCTGGCTCACTAAATGCTTTTTGTACAGGGGTAGGTATAGATGCAGAATCCTTCAGCTGCAGGTTCACGTAGCTCAACAGAGTTTTAACCTATTTTATGACTTTTCTGTGCCAAACTTTGATTCTGAGGAGCATCTCACTTCTTATTTCAAATCTTCTATATTGCATCAGGAAAAACACCCACCTAGATATTTAGCACCTAAAGCTTGTCAGATCTTTGCCATTGTCACTTCTGGATTTAGTTTGAGAAAAGAATCATAACTTGTCTGAAGGAAACATGTCACTTTGCATCTCATTTTAATGGCACAGCAGGAAAAACAGGTTTTCCCACATATTCTGAACTCTGATAAGTTGATTTTCTAGATGAAGCATCTTTTCAGTGCTAAACTGTTAGCATGTTTTTATACATTGAAAGCTGCTCTTCAAGCACACATTACTGCACTTCACGCTGGGAGAAAAAAATGTAGACAAGTTTTGTTGTTCTGAAAAGGTGGTGGTGTATTCACTGAGAAGCTTTATGGACTAGAATCAATGGCACGTTGCCTGACTCAGTGGAGGAAATGTACTAGAAGATTAATTTAAAGAGTAGAAATCTCAAGGACTCTCTTGAAATGTATTTGAGCCTCTGGATACGTGATTTGTGGAGCAGAATGCCTCTCTCCAGGGAAAAGAAATGCAACAGGATGGTTCACTCACTTTGGAACAGTGGATGTTGACAGGTAATGGAGAATGTCCTTACCTGCTGATTCACATCAGCTCATAACTTATTTTCATTAGCAATGATCCAGTCAGATCCTTCCATCACACTTCTAATTCAGTGACCTGTGAAATCAGAAACGTCCAAGTCATTGTCATAAAAATATGTATCTTATAAGTGCATATTAGAGTTGATAGTATTCGGTTCCAGCTGAAAATAAAGGTGAATTTCATCTTGCAAGGAGTGTTTGAAAGGATGTTGTAGGGAAAGTGTTATGCAAATATGATTGAGGTTGGTAATTAGCTATAAATGCTTGTCTTCTGCAAAACTGGAGTAGCAGCCAGAATGCCAAAAGCTGTCCCCCTGTAACCTCCCCCAAAAGGTTGTAAAACATTAGTATTCTGAGATCCTGAGAAGTGCTGGTATTTTTGGCTTTCATAGAGATTAGTTGATTTAATTATATTTAATTCTTTGATTAGAATCAATTTGGTTGATTTAATTCTATTTAATTATAGTACTCGGTTTCTTCTTCAAAGTACTTGTGATTTATTAACAATTGTTGAAAATATTTGTCACACTCAAGACGAAGCTCTGTCCGTAGACATGAGTGGCAGTATTGCCATACACTTGAAAACAAATTGATCTCTTATCTACTGGACCTGCTGAAAGCAATAATTATATTGCATTAAACCAAGAAGCCATTGAGCTAAATTTTCAGTGGAAGGGTGAAATAGTAGTGAAGTCAGGTCTTTGCTCAATAATGTGTTAACAGCTTGGCTGGCTTGAAAATAATGTTAAGTTTGCTCAGTTAAGGATTCAGAAGCCAGGAAATGGCAAATCTTGGTCTTGTGCATGTGTAACATCACAGCTTCTAATGAAATTAATCTGTACTGCTTACCATATGATGTTTAACAGGCTAATTTATTCATTAGATTGTGATTCCAAGCCTTTCTTCTTGGTATAATTTTGAATTCATGGCTACATGTAAAGGTTATCTAGAAAACATAGATTTCAAGTAATCTAAGAAGATAAATCTTTCTTCCAGGGAAAAAATATTGTTTGTCTCTGGAGATATCTTTTAAAAATTCCCTGCAAATGAATCTTCATTTCCCAGAAACTTTTTACTGGTGCTGCTCCATAGTGCTGTGCTTTTTAGATTTTTGCATCTTAAGAAAATGATTAGAGAGAATGATTGAGATGAAATGACAAAGATTGATACTTGCTCTGTGATGGAGTTGCTTTGATAGTTTATTCCTGCTGTCCTGCATTGGTGTTCTTTGTGATCTCCACTATCTCAAGGGGGCAGAGAGGAAAGGTGAGAACAATTAGCTAATAAAGTATGATTTTATGGTGTGAGATAAGTGGTATCTAATACTCCTGAAGTGTGGGTCCCTTCTCCCCATGACCCCACACAAAGCAGGGTGAAGTAGTAGGCAGCAACGGTCATATTATATGTGTTGGACTGTGGAAAGGAGGGATGGCAATAAGTAAAAATTACATTTTCCCCATGCTCTACAGTAATTTTGATCCCACAGTGATATCCTCCATAGATCACATTACTCTGTAAAATGGAGGACTGCTTTTCCTGGTTCTACTGCACTGATGCTGCCTCCTTGCTGTTCACAATTCTGATTTTGTGGGTTTTGAGGGATTCTAAAACAGAGCCAGAATTCAGATTTTCTTTCTAATCCAGAAAATGAAACAATAGGTCTGTTTGGAAGCCAGAGACAGATTATTTGGAAAAAGAATCACACTTGTGCTTTAGGTGTAGGTTCCTGCCTGTGATTAGAAGGTTTTTACATCTGCATCCATTTCTTTAGCTGTTATGCTGCCTTTGTTTGAGAATAGCAGTGCTATCACAGTGACAAAAGGCCAGGTTGTACTCCTAAGGGAAGCAATTACAGCATCACAGAGCAGAAGGCAAAATTATCATTTGTTTGCTATTTGATAATGCAGTACCAAATATTTATCATAGCATTAGTAAAAAAAAGCCATAAACTTGATGTAGCTTGTAAAATATATCAATAAATGAACTTGTACTGCAACGAAAAGCTTTTCATGAGACCCAAAAGAAGTTTGTTCTAACAATGGTTTTGTGACACTACAAGATATCCAGGATTTCTGCTGTCTTGTTTTATAGATTAAAAAACAAACAAACAAACAACAGGTAGTTTTATCCCTGCTATTATAAGTTTAGATACACTGTTGTCTGGCTAAATTCTGTCAGGTCTGATCAGAAGGAAGGTGTCATGCACATGTCAAAGGTGTGCAATTTTTTGCCTGCACAGGAGAATAATGCTCAGCTCTGTAGACTATCAATGACTTGATTAAATTTGGTTTATTACACTAAATTTGGTATATTACCACACACTTCGTATAGAGTATATATTGAATTCTAATTTCTCAAATGTAATTACTTTGTGTGTCTTTTGATCTGCTGCTATTGCTTTACAGAAGAATTCTGTTGAAGTAATATTTTCAATAAAATTTGAAGCAAATGTATTTAGCATCACAGATCACATGCTCCAGAGTACATTTATCTTGCACTTAATCAGCATGTATATATCCAGTAAGAAAAATCTTGATTTTCAGATGGCTGAGTCTAAGCACTTCTCTATAAACTGAAATATTTTGGAGCCACAAAGCGTTTTTCAAGTATGTCATACTGAAAGGTGCATTTTTTAGTATCTTTATCAGCAGGATTAATAGGTTTGAGGTAGGGTGAAGGAAGTGCTGTTAAGCAGCAGTAATTCCAGGTTGTAGACCCAGACGGGGGCAGCATTGCTTTAAAAAGAAAAGCAAGAACAAGCAGCCCTGGACTGGCAATTAAACTGCTCAGGCTGAGGAAGCAGGTAGGTTCCCATACCAGACTGCTAAATCTGGGGGTTAATAACATTGTGGTCAGATCAACGTGCCCCTTAATAACTTCTGTTGATTCACTTGTCTGTCCTTATACTAAAAAAAATGTTTTTAACCAAGGATTTATCAGATGAAACTTTCCTAACGAGAATAATTCCAAAAAAGTAGGAAAACCAACCTTGCTTCTTTTTTTTTAGCCCTAGAGGATAAATTCTCCTTAAAACTCTGATGCTATTTCTAGTCCTGTTGGGAAATTAATTATTTCAATTTAAAACACTCTTCACATGTCACCCTGTGTTTCCTCTGTAGGGAGTATTTGTGGCCAGCAGGTTGAGGGAGGATCTCCTCCCCCTCTACCCAGTCCTAGTGAGGCTGCATCTGGGACTGTGGCCAGTTCTGGGCTGCCCAGTTCAAGAGACAAGGAGTTACTGGAGAGCCCAGTAGAGGGTTGCACAGAGAATGGACTGGAGCATCTCTGGTGAGGAAAGAGTGAGAAACCTGGGGCTGGAGCCAGTGCAGAGGGGGCAACAGAGGTGGGGAAGGGTCTGGAGAACAGATCTTATGAAGAGAGATTGAAGCAGCTGGGGCTGTTTAGTGTGAGGAAGAGGAGGCTGAGGGGAGCCCTCATCACTGTCTGCAATTACCTGAAAGGGCAT
>WYEA01010710.1:62692-76621 GCA_033558465.1 Alcedo atthis
TGTGGGTAAAAATATACCTTCTAAGAACTATAAGTGTACTTATAGAAATATTTTTTTAATTTACTTTCATGGAAGTAGCCAAGAAAAATTGAGTTAAACTGATGGAATGCAATATCTGATAAATTTTATGTGACCATCTCTAAAGTTTTTAATAAGATCAAGCAGTTTTAATCTTGTGTGATGTTCTTCTGTATTCCAAGGCTTGTGATATCCTTGGGGATTTGCAGTACACAAGTATTTAAAATTTAAATTAGCTTTTAAAAGGAAACATTTAATAATTATTTACATATCTTTAGGAATAAAAGGAGTGTTGGGTAACAGCCACAATGGGAAATTTTAAAGTGTTAGCTAGCTGATGTATTTATGCCTTTGAAATATTCTCTAAAGAAATTTTAGTTCTTGTGGCTGCAGCATATAACTAATCCTTCCTTGCTTCTTGCCTCTGTCAGGGAGATCTGCTGTAATCAAAAAACTGAAAGAAAATAAAGGATTAAAAAGATCTGAGCACATGGGAGGAATGTGCTGTTTTCCTCTAACTTTTATGCTTAACATAGATCTAAATTGAGAAAACTTATATTTTTTTAGATGCTTAATTTTATATCTGCATGCCAGAAAACCAGCTTTCTGAGTGATCTACATCAGCATGGTGATTTCTAGCTAAGAAATTGATGATTTCTAGCTAAGACTCAGCTCTGCTGAGATCCTGCTTTACTCAGCTTTGTCCCTTCTGCTTTAGGGAAAAGGTTAACCTCACAACAATCCTGTAGTAGAAGTTATTTACTGGGGAGGAGAGAGGTCAGAAAATTATCTCGTTTTATAGGGACTTTATAAAGTATTATAATTGTCTTAACCTAGAAGGTCATGATCATCTGGGGTAAAATGAACAAGCTGTTATCTGAAGGGAACCAACAGTATTAGTACAGAGGCTGGAATAGAGATTCCCAGGCAGGCCAAAAGCTGTCCCAGGAACAAGCACAGCTCTTGAGGAGAGAGGAGAACCACCACGAAGAAATAATCTTTAAAAATGGTGAACCCACTATTTGATATTCATTTAGAAAGCTTCCACTTTTTGCAGTCTAATACAGTTTAACTTCAGCTTACAATTGCTAATTTCCATATCCTCGTCAGTAAATGGTAAATACATCATCTACTCACAGTAATAACATAACTTTTTTTCCCTACATAATATGATATGAAGCAATAAAGAGCTTACAACCTTCTCTGGGGGAGTGGAAAATAAACCTGAGTTAAAAAGGCATGTTTGGGTTGTTTTTTTTTTTTGTCTTGGAAAATTTTCTACCAGGTACTAAAAACTGTGATGCATGAGCCCCTATTTTTGTTATCTTGGACAAACATTTATTTGCCTGACATTTAGCTATGGAACTTTGCAAGTGCTGCTATGAAACCAGTTCTCTTTTGTGCTTCTCAGGTAACTTTTACCAAAGATTTTCACCTTTACTTGGGTGTGATATGATTTGGGATATTTTACCTTTGTAAAGAGAATTATCTGCTATGATTTTAAAACAACATCTAAAAAAGTTAGAAGACTTTAACTGAGTGGTTTTTATTACTTCATTATTTTTCATGATCTTGTCAGTGTGGTAGTTGTACTTTTTTTTTCCTCACATCCACATACCAATTGAGAGGCTTTGTTAAAAGAGGCAGTGGGAAACATTTAAGTTATTTATCTAGCAATTTAATCTGCAGTGTGAGCTGGGAGTAGCTGGTAGGCAAAGAACCTGTGTTCCTGCAAGTGCAACTTGCAGTTGTTATCTGGCAATTGCAATTAACCCCCTGAAAGCATACAATTAAAATGCTGTTCTCCCACTTCTCTTCAACAGTCTGCAAGTTGTACTTGCTGGATAGAATGATGGAGACAAACTCAGCCTTAGATGCATGCAGCCAATCTAAAATGTACTCTGCTTAGAGCCAAGTCAGACTGTCAGGGATGGTACCTGCTGCTGGTCTGACTGTGCTGCAGCACTTAGGTTCTTTCCTCCCTTACTGTGAGAAAAGAGACAGGGACTAATAAGCAGCTTCTGTCAGGAAAAAGCTATCCAGT
Source organism: Alcedo atthis (assembly GCA_033558465.1). NCBI lineage: Eukaryota > Metazoa > Chordata > Aves > Coraciiformes > Alcedinidae > Alcedo > Alcedo atthis. The sequence continues at coordinate 64,755 of WYEA01010710.1, forward strand.
CAAATCTAAGCAGATGAATGGTCTCTCTGAAATCAGTGGGACTATTTAATAGCTGAAAAGAAATTGCGTTTAGTTCTGATTTATTTACACTTTTTTTTCCCCCTATTAAATATATAGTCTATTTCTTGTTATTGCATAAACTTAAATAAGAACAGTAATTCCTCAGGTAAGTGACTAAGCAATCACTACAGGGAAACTAACTAAAATTAGCAAATAAATTGTTAACAATATCATCTTAAGGGTTATTTCAAATGCTCCTAGTGAGATCTTGGAAACTTCTTTGCTTGAACTTTGAAGTTAAATCTAGTTTTGTTTTATGGGTCTAGAATGATATGCCTACTACATCCAGATGCTGTTGATAATGTGTCTTAACTGTTGGAAAGATCTTGAAATGTGAGTTGTGTGCACATCACTACAGCAGGTCTGGAATCTTTCCTTGAAAGAGAAGTGTTAGGCTCGTGACAAGAGGAGATGTTTTGGTTTCCTTCCTAGGCCACCCGTTGAGGACAGCAGTGCAGATGAAGAGGTGTGTGCACGTGGGGAAATCCTGTGCTAGTGCCTCCTAAGGCTTGATTCTTGAAGCAGTGAATGGGCCACCTGTGCTGCTATTAAGATGGTGCAGTGTTTTTCCTAATAGTTTTTTGTTGTTGTTGTCTGCCTGACATGCTGAATATCAGTGCAGGAATCAGCCTCCAAAATACTCTTTGATTTGTGTCTTTACCTTGGCAGGAGATTATTCAGCACTTCCCTTAGTGTAATTCTAGCATAGATGTGCTCATCACAAAGATGTGCCTCCAAATGGCCTTTAGCTTACAAGAGGTTCTGTATTCTCTCTTGAACTCGCTGAAGAATGGATTCAGTCACCAAACTGCCCCTTCAAAAAGGAAATACAGAGATTTTTCTTAGAATGGCTGAATTGCATCTAGTCATTTACTTTCATATTTTTGTTTCTAACTTGTGAAAAGGAGATCTTGTGCAACCAGATATTTATTCTCTGTCTGCCTTCTGTTTTATTGAAGTAGAATGAAGCTAGGCTGCCTCAGGAAGAGGAGAAGCAGCTGCAAGGACATTAATGGAACAGATATGCTAGTCAAAAGAAGAAAAAAAAAAGTCCTTCAGCCTGCCTAGGTTATTAAATTCAGGACAGCAGTGCATAAATATCTCCTGCCACTATTGACTGCCTTTTGACAGGTTAACTAAAGTGAATATGAAGTTATCAGCAGGCCCTTTTAAAGAAGGATGAAGCCTAAAGCAGCATCCTTGACATAAATGGCAGTTGCTGGGCACTTGCACAGACCTGGCTGTCAGGGATCTGTGCCCTGGTGCCTGTACTGGAGAGGAAACTCTCTTTGTACCTTTGTTTGCTTTAACATTTCTGAGGATACCATGAAATGTGGTAATTTGTACTGCGTGGGGTCCAAGGGTAGATAAAGCAGTGATTTGCCATTTGGAGCAGATTAAATCAGGTTTTTAGTTCAATCAGAACAGCTTGCAGCTGAATCTTGTAATCGGATTACCTGGCCTGGGGAGGAAAACTGAAGCTCCCAAAAATGCATTCTGAAGTTGTCTTAATGAAATAGAATTTTCAGGTTCTCCCACTTTATGAATGGTTTAAGACTGACATAAAATATCATCTCCTCCCTCCCTGCAACCTCCCCCCCTCCCCAGCCCCAGATACCTCAAAGTTACCTATTAAAACTTATACCATTAGTATAACACAATAAAATTATGCTGCTGCTATTCTATTAAAATCAGCAAGGCATTTGGTCAACATGTAGATAAAGAGAGGGGAAGGATAATTATATGTTGAAAATGTAATAGTCTTTTTGTAAAGTTATTTAACTGGAAGTATCTGGCAGAAGAGTAATATATTTAAAAATGCTGTATTTTGATATTTTTGGCAAAAGTTAGAACTTCTGCTCATACTTGAAGATTTCTTTTTTTACCGTTTTGACCTTGGCTATTGAACGGATGCCTGCTTGCTTTCTCTTGGGTTTATAACATTGTGGCTTCTTAATTAATCTCTAAGTCCTATTTCTTCTGCTGCCACATTTGCACGGTCTGTTCATGCTGCCTGGCTTGCAGAGTTATCAAAACTCTTTTACTGGATGTCTTTCATAGCAGCAGTTGTTGCCTGTGTGACTATGTAATTTTATTAAAATATATTAATTCTGATCTCTTGCTCCTTGCACAGCAAGCTGACAGTTTTCAAGTGACAGATCTGCTGAATGGCTTTGCAAATGGAAAAAGAATTTCAAGTAACTGAATAATTGCTTCAGAGCACCTTTTGTGTCAATAGGAGCCTTTTCATAGAGTGCTGTAATCTTTGGATCCAGCCTATATAGCCCATTAAATGCATTTAAAACATTGTAAGGGCATAATTAAGTCTTGCCATATTCCTGTATTCCTTGACAATATCTCCCTTTAAAGTCATAACATCCTATTATCTGCAGTAAGTTCAAGTAGTAGACAATCTTGATGGGCTATTAAAAATGGGTTTTGTCCTGTGGGAACAGTGGACTAGTCATGTCAAAACCTTTTATCATTAGCAGTTACAAATGCTTTCTAAAACTGTCTCAGATTCAGTAACCTAAAAGATGAGTCTGTCATCTTAAGAGAGTCTCTCCCTTAGCCACCCTTTTCTCTCTCTCCCAAACAAGGATTACAGGAGGAGAAGTGAATATTCAGAAGCAAACTACTACAGTTTTTCTCTTAGGTTTATGTCAGATATGATGCAGTCAGTGTCACTGTGCTGGAGCTGCACTGCAGTTCTGGAGGTGCCAGTCAGAGGCTACTGGGCAGAGACTGGCTGTACTGGGAGGGCAGGATGGTGTGGGAGCTCACTGCAGGGTTGGCACCATTTGGAAGGAGAAGTGTGAGCTTTTCTTTGGAGGTTTTTGTGCAGCAACAGGGTAAGAAGACCTCGTTAGGTTCAGAAAATACAAGTTTTGTGCAAAAACATTCTTTGAGATGAAGGTGGTTAGATCACCTTTTAAATAGACTGAAGTCTGGTGTTTTTATAGAGCTGAGTAGGCTCTCTGACACTTTACCAAGCAACTGCTCAGGGGTTGTCCTTTACTTACAGGAACTCATCTCTAGTTCTACAAAATACTTCTGTAGAGATACAGGGGACTCCTCCTTTTTCTTAATGAGATAATTAAGTAATTTCTGCTGAGCCCCATGGAGGTCCTTTGAATGCAGAGGCAAACAAAGCCTAAGTTAGTCATAGTGAGTTCAAGTCAAAACTGCCAAGCTGGTGTCACTGGCCAGGTTTTTAAGGGTAACATCAGTGCAAGGGGCTATTTAAAGAATTGTGAATAAGATGTTATAAAAAGATTAAAATAAACGTGGTGTTTTAAAATAAGCAGGTATATAGATAGCAAGTGCCTGATATGGCTAATCATCTGAAGAGGATTGATGGTAAGAGTGTTTGAAACATAGAAAAGGCAATTATTTCTAGAAATAATAAAAAAATACAGTTGTGAATTGACAGTCACAAGTCTCACCAGGCATCAGTTCCAAAGGGCTGCTACTGAATTATTAAACTGCTCTGTGGCCTTGAAAATATATTTTAATTTTTTTTAAAAAAAGAGAGTGGGGAAGATGACACCTATTGAATGATGTGAAATAAATGTGACATCCATTTAGCACTGTGAGGATATTAGGAAGATACAATCTGTTCATACATTTCTACATGAATTACAAAGTTTAAAGTAAATGTAGAGGTTCCTAATGAGTTCTTTGTGCAGCTATCAGGCTACTTTTATCTTTATTTCATATTATGCTTTTGGCCTGTGATAGAACATGTGATTACAGATAGCACCTTAGAGTGAAGGAAATAACTGGAAATCCATTGAATGACTTGAACATAATTCTGTGCTAAATGGCATTTATCTTGGGACTAGAACCAAGCAAAGAACTCATGGCGAAAATATTTTTTTTCTGAATATTATGGTTTATTTTTTTGCTTGATTGTCCTTGATGAAAACTTGGAAAAGTTCTCTTCATTTGGAGAATTAAATGCTCATGTTGAATATCACTTCTTTAAGGAAACTCAGACACTTTGGACATGCATATCTGCAAACCAAAACACACAGACAGGCTCTTGCACTGTGTGTAGTATTTCTTGGCCCTCAACTGTTGCTCTGATAAAATACCAGCATCTGAAATACTGTTTCCATATACAAACATGTCTCTTTCCATCCATATATATTCCATCCATATATATTTAATCTGAATTTATTTTCCCTGACCTTGATATAGTAAGATAAAACATACCCCAGTGCACGTTTTGAGCAAGAAAAAAATAGCAGGTTTCTTGAGGAGACTGTAGATGCACCATCAATGGGAACAAAATTACTGGGGTGGTTCTACAGAGAGAAGAATGTCTTATTCCTCCAAGGAGGTAGCTGGAGATCAAAGAGTATCCTTATCTTCACATAAAAGTGAGCAAAGGCAGGCAGGGAAGCAAGTCCAGACCACCTGAGGGAGAGAGAATAATTACATGGGTATCAAGTTATCCTGCTTCTCCTCTAAAACGATGGAAATTACTGGAGTTCATGGGGATGGAAGGTCTGAGAAACCTCTGCAAGCAGTCCTGGTAACTCTTTATTTAGTGGGTAAATAAACCACTGTGTTTTTGGAGTTACTGTGTCACGTGCATTGAAATTCTTACCTGAATGTGCACCTCTGATGTGTTAGATCTGTTGGAATTGCCTTGCATATGGAATTTAATAAAAGAAATAATTGTAATCCCATGGCTTCTCTGCTGGCAGAAGCACTATACAGGTCTTAAAAATTCAGGCACAGAATCCCAGGTTTGTCACAGACAGGAGTGCAAACACACAGCTTTCTCTGCACTTTAAACTCAGGTTATGTGATGCTCGTGATGACTTTTTATTCTGAATCCTTTAGAGAAACCACACAATAATCAGCACACCAGGATATGCAGCAGGCTGCCTGTGCTGCAGAGTAACCTGTGGGGTGCAGGTGGCTGCTGTGTGCAACTCTATAGCATAGGGGACTAAAGATGCTGTGTTTCCTATAGACTAGTTCTGCATTCCCCACTATTTGCATTTCAGATCTAGCTAGTACTTCAAACAGCGTGTGGTACTCATAACATTTGCTTTATATACCCTTGTGAATGTACAAATCTGTATTACAACACTGCAGTTTTATATAAATAGCTTTGTCCTGTGGTGAAAACAGCAGATGTAATTCCTTAGGTTGTGGGGGTTTTTTGCCTTAAAAAAAAAAAATAATCCAGTGAAAGGTGAATAATTGATTTCAGATTCTGTATAGTTCCTTATATTTGGACTGTAAATAAAAATAATTATACCTTTAAGGTAATCTGCTTGTTGCACAAACTTTAATTTCCTGACAAAGACTTTTTCTGTATTTTTCAGCCAGGATTTGTAGATTTCTCCTTGCCTGGAATGTGCAGCAGTGAAACATATAAAGAGGATAAAAACTTTCCAAAGTGATTGCCTGCTTGGCCCTGCAGTCTTGATTTTCACAATTTGTAATATAAACAATCCCAAGCATGTTTTCTGCAACTGCCTAATTGCAGAGCAGTTGTAGTCATGCCTGGGGTAGTTCAGAGAGCTCCCCTGCAGACCCCCTTCTCAATTGTCTTTCACTACATCTGCTCCAAGGAGGAAAATGTTGCACTCACTTTATTCTCTTATTTTTCTTTGGCAGGTGCTTGCTTTTTATTTTTTATTTTTAAGATATTTATTTTTGGTAGCAAAAATCTCAATTTGAGTGCTTCAAAATTCAACTTAGTTACTAAGAATTATTTGTGTTTGTGGCAGAGCAGTTCCCTACATTCCTCAGTACAAGGTAATAAAATTATTTCCAGGCTTATTCAGATGTAAGTAGTAGAAAACATCTTCCTGAAAGATCTAGCTCCATGCTCTCGTTGCTCCTGAGAGAATGCCAGAACTTCTTTGTTTGGGGTGTGTGTTAGCAACTATAACTGCAGTGCCAGCTAGGGGAAGTTCTAGAGGCAGTTCACAGACTGATTACTGCAAATAAAATGACTTGTGTTTGTCATTGTTCACCTTGGGTTTGATGTACTCAGGCCAAATCCTGCTGGGTAGATGATAGAAAAAGGATGGCTAGTCTGACTTCATAAATGATGCACAGGAGTTGCCTTGTGTGCCCTAGGGAATATTACTGTTAAAAAGTTTAATTTTAGAATGGCCAATGTTAGAAAAATCAAGTGCTTGTTTAAGAAGACCATCCTCAAAGCTGTTGTTATCACTGGGCCTAGTAATACTTCTTTGTGTTGTCAAGTTCACTGTCAAAGTTTTCTTCCACATTTTATCTAGTTTTTACTTTTTTTTTTCTTGTTCTCCTGGCATCTTCTGGAATGTCTGCTTCCTGGTACCACAATAGTTCCTTGTAGATCATCTCTGAACTCTTCAGGAACACCAATTTATGAACCTTAACACTGTAATATTATTTTTTTGTTGTTGTTTTCCCCCAGTACTGATCATGTTGCAGAAACTACCTCACTGCTCCAAGTTGATTCCTTTACTGACATGCACAGGCTGCAGTCATCTTCTTCTGGTGCAGACTGGTCAGCCTCTTGCAGTGTCTGATGGAGGATACTGGTGTCTCCTCCTCAACTGGTCTGACTGGGCTGTATTTGTACTGTTATTTAGCTCTAACCACAGGATTCCTGAAGTCAGTGCAATCATTCATATGCTTAATGTCTGCAGGCTCTGTGCATTAGCTGTACTTTCCTCTGAAGAATGTGGCTTTGTAGTATTGTAATGTTATACCTTTTTCTTTTCTTCTTCCTGGTAAGTGCTGGCTTTGTTTCTAGCTTGATTCTTTTCCACTTTCAGCTATAAATCCCTTCTCATGGATTCTCCTTGACCCTCAGTGGTTTTCATTTATGGGTTTTCTGGTTTCTCCTCGACAAATCATCTTGTATTTTTTAATAGCTTGAAGAACTTTATCCAAAATGCCATTTTTAATCTCATTTTCTGTTTCCAGCATGCATTTTAGTAATCCTCTTTTCTTACACTACTTGCAACTAATGTATCCCATTAGTGTCCCAGACTATCAGTGTTTCATTTGCTCAAAGGATTAATGCTGAAAAATGTATTAGCACTAATACATAGTAAAGGGGAGGGATTCCACTTAGGCCTTTGACTTCAGCATGCTCAGGGAAAACAAGGATGCTGGCTTGACCTGGATTCCTGGCTATAATGACTATAAAACATAAACTAGCACTGTTTCTTAATACATGGGTTCTCTCAAAAATTCATTAAAACTTCTTTCTAATAGTAGGCAGTCATTTGGAAAATTGCTATTTATTTGCTGGGCTAGAGAAAGAATAAAGTGTAAGGATTCTTAGTACTCATTATTTATATTTATGTTGCAGGAAGATTCTGAAGTTGTTTATATTAAGTTGTTAATATTATTCATTTATAATCTCCTCTAAACAATTCCAGATTGTTCGGAGTAGATTATAAATGAAATTAACTTGAACTGCATGAATTTTGCTAACAATGTGCTGAGTTTTGTGCTTTTACTTTCTGAAAGATAAACTAATTAAATGATGGACTGTTTGTTTCATTCCTGCATACCATAGATACATGGGGAGAATGAGGATCCAGGGACCCACAGGCTGCTCAGGGGGGAATATTATCAATATGGGATTGAGTAAAGAAAGTGTTGCAGAAGTACAGAGGATTCTACAAGGTAATGTTGACTATTTTTGTAGTGAATCTTTGTTCTGTCAGTTTTCAGCTAGTTACGTTGAATGAATTTTAGTGAGTCCATCTTTTATCTTGCAAAATGCCTTTCTGTATGAATTTATCCACATTACTTAGAAATAATTTGAAGTCAACCTTAATGTGCAGCTTGTTACAGATCTTCCAGTTGCCACTAATTATCTGATGCAAAGAAGGTGCTAAATTTATGGTTGTTGATGCAAGCTGTTAACTGGGGTGTTAGGGAAATGTCTTTTGATATAGTTCAATTAGTAGTTTGTTGACATTAGAAAATAATTGAAACAATCTGGAGGTCATTTTTAATGGTCAGTTCTTGTATCTTGTCATAACTCTTTCCTTGAACATAATTTGATGTAATTTTCTGAAACAATATCCTAAAATCCCAGTATTCTTGTTCCCACTATTGCCCAATTAGCACTTGACTGTTTTCCTTGGACACATGAAACGCCCTGGTTTTCATTGAGGATTTTTTTTTGCTTTTTGCATTTCTTCTTTCATCTTTTTCTCCATCTGTTCAACCTTCTGTTTTGAACGCAGCCCTTTCTGACTTGCACGTGGACAAATTGGAATTCTTGCTGAGAATTCTTTTCAAATGTCCCCAGCAGTACAACCCTGAGGTGCCCTATTCCAAACATGTAATCCTGGAAACCATAAACTGATTTACTGACAAACTCTGGAAGCACAAGTTGTGAATAGTAGCTTCAGTGATAACTTAATTTCTCTTACCTGTGAGAATATTCTAGCATACATCTTTCCTTTCTTGTACTATCTTAAAAAGACTGGAAAGAATTAACACAAAGTGTACACAGTCATTGCAGTTCTCAACAAGTGGTAGCCACATATCCTTGATCCTTTGTAGTTATTATTTATCTCATGATTGTGTTTTTTAGGTTTATTAAAACCATGACCAGGCAATATAACTGCAAAATTAAAGAAAAAAAACTGAGTTAATGAAAAACAAATTAACACCCTGTCATTCAATAATCATTCATGTTGGAAGGAACTGGCAAAGATAATAATAAATAATAATAAATAATACACCAAACCAGCAGGCATGAGGGATTGAAGGTATTCTTACTTGGTTTGTTCATGGTTTTTTTGCACTGCCTATTGGGATCCTATGTTAGGATGCCTGATTTTCTACCCTATGCAGGGAGCCTGACATAGAGTTTAAGTGCTTCATATTTACAGAGCAAGGCTGCAAGAATTCATCTTCGTGGTGCCTAAATTGTTTTTTTTTTTTTTTTTGGATCTTGCTACAAAGGGGTGCATAATCAAAACTTATTTCCCTGACATGCTCCTTTTCTTAACTGAGATCAGGAAATCCAGCATTTCCAGGAAGGGGGGACAATAGAGGCCTCAATTCAATTTGTCATTTATTTCTAGTGTTATGTTAAAAGCTTGTATTGACCCTCTCTACAAGGGCTGATCTTTTAAGGGAAAACTAAACAGTTAATGGCACTACTAAATTATATCATACAGAAAGATAATGGTTTGTATTATCTGCAATCTTAATTACAGGAAAAGAGGAGTAGTTCTAATATTTTGTTATCATTTTACCGTAAGAAGCAAACTCCAGGGTGGTTTTTTTTTTTTCTCTATTTTTTTCTTTCCACTAGAGGAGAGATGAGTTGTTGGTGGGGTTTTTCTTTCTTTCTTTCTTTTTCTTTTTTCTTTTTTTTTTTTTTTTTTTTCGTTTTGTTGTGAGACTTTCTCTACCTGTCAACACTGACCAGAATTATTTTATGGCAGCCCTTGTATCAGCAGTTTCAAATGAGGTCAGTATACTTGTGTGTTTCTTCCCTATGCATGCAGTGGCAGAAATAAAGCAGTTTAATAGAGAATTTAGATTTACAGGCAAAGCAACAACAGTAGAATTCCATTTGTAGGTATTAAATACATCAGAGAATTTGTTCAGTGCTGGCCTAAAAATTTTGGAGGTGGAATAAGTATATTTGCTGCAGTGTATTTTTTTCTTTAAATCCATTAACTTGTCTTAGTTAAGTGTTCCACTGTAAATAGTTGATGTTTTGTTAGGTTAGGTGTAAATAATATCATGAAGTTTTTTCATACTAAAATAAACTATATAGAAAGCTACATTTATTACCTATGTCCTTTTCACTTATTGCTTATGTCAGGACAATTTTTTTGTCAGGGAAATCAACAAACAACACATTAAAACATTTATAGGATTATATATAATGCTTGTAGAATGTAATAATGTATTACATTCCCCTACAAGTTAAATATATTAAGTTCTTGAAACCCAGGCTGCCAGTAGATATAAATACTTTCATTTTTTGGTAAATGTAGTTTGGTCTTTATGATGAACGTGGTGTAAACAGACAGTTCAAGAGGTTCCTGTGTCCTGATGGATCATCACTGTAGACTCTTCTCTACTGTCAGTAACTGAACATTATGGGAATCTCTCCTGTACATTTTATAACAAATCAGATTCTTCTTCCCTCCATTTATTAATGATCTCTCTGAGCTGCAGTGTTGTGTCTTTTCTCTATGAATATTTTCCATTGTAATTGTGCAGTGGTCAGATCAGAAGTTGACACTTTTTTGTGTGTGTCTGTTAATGGTTTGCCCTAAAAAGCATTTATTGACCTGAACGAGAAATAGCAGCCATTCTACTAGATGTAGGACAAGTGTACAAATATATACATAAATGTATACCAGGGAACAGGATGAGTTATGTAGCTTCTGTTCATTACAAAATAATGGCTTCCATGGCCTCTATTTACAATAGTTCCCAAAGTCCTTAGTAGTCTGAGTTTTGGCTGTTGTCCTACATGATTACAGGTGTAATCAGGCATAGGTGTTAATACTTGAGATGTATTACTGCAAAAAGTAATTTGAGCAAATGAAAAACAAACATCTGTAATTGCATGACCTGAATACATTTGAATAAAGATAGTCTAACCTTGTAGTGTAGTTACAGCACAAAAATCTCAGTATCTACAGCACTAAAAATGGTGCTTTTCAAATATCAAAGTGAAGCTTGAGGCTAAAAGACCTCTTGCTTATTTCCAATTTACATCCATATGCCTTCCTGACTCTTGCAATAAGAAACACTATATTCCTTCATCCCTGTGGCACTCTTGTAATTTATTTACCTGGGGAAGATCTGCTTTTACATGCAGCATCTGGTTTTCAATGATTTCCTGCTTTTAGCCAGTTGAATTGACTGAACCAGAAGGGGGTCAAGTCTGTTGCCTGAGGTCACACATTGAATGAATGCCTGAGCTTGGATTTCAAGTTAGATCTGGAGTATTCCCTCTTGGTTGTTTGCTGCTTGCAAGAAATACTTATTTTTAAATGTCAGGTGTATTTGGGAATAATCAATCTGCATTATATGCAAGTAGAAAATGATAATGCTTAGCCTGGTACTTACCAAGTGCTTACATAGTTCTTGCAAATGTTGTCTGCCAAAGCAGAGAGAAAGCAGGAAAAAGGTAGAAAGCTTTACATTAAAAAATGTAAACATACCTGAAGCTACTGAAAAATACTGTAAACTGCTAATAGAGGAGATACTTTTTTAGAAGCTGATAATTATTTGTGTCAGTGGCAAATTTAGCATAATACTATTTCATTTGATGGTAATCAGGTGAGAAGGAAATGTCTTTCTGTCCCTGTTCTCAATAATAAATTACTTTATGTGCATCTTTTTAGGAATCTAAATTACAGGATCTTGGGCCACTGTGTATAATTTTTATTATATTCTGTTTGCTTTTTTAAAAAATATATTAATGGAAGAAATTATATCAGGAATTGGAGACATTTAGTCTACATGATTGTATAGCAAAATGCTAGTCATGATAATGGACGTAGCAAAATGTCTTGATCTCTGTAGTTCATGGATTTTAAAATGTTTATCGTAGATGAAATATAATTGGTAATTATTTTTCTGTTTCTTCTGTGAGGAAAAAAAAAACAAACAAAACCAATGAAATTAGTCTCCAGAGATGCTCTATCCAATTTAGAAAAAAAATTTAGAGGGGCTATTTCCAAGGGCCTGGAGTGAAAGGATGAGGGATAATGGGTTGAAATGAGAGCAGAGGAGATTTAGCCTGGATGTGAGGAAGAAGTTGTTTCCCTTGAGGGTGGTGGCTC
>WYEA01010711.1:14055-24296 GCA_033558465.1 Alcedo atthis
TTCTGGGAGGTTAAGTGGCTGCTGCAGGGTAGGAAAGTTTTCTGCAAAAAACTCATGGAGTAGATGATGCTGGTGTGTTTGGTACTTGAATGCTCGGGTTCCATTTCTGGTGTGCCTTTGGCAGTGCACTACTGGCTTCTCTGCTCCTCTCGACCTGCTCTGCTGCCAGGTCAAGCACAGGCTTGAAGCAAGTGAGCAGTGACAGGTGGTCTGGAGGGACTCCATGTCTGCAAAGCTAGAATGCTTCATCTGAATTCCTGAATGAAGGGAAAATAAAGTTAACTACAGTTTGGCTTTGCAGTGGCTCAGAAGCTGGGAGAGAGACAAGCTTCATCTTGTTTTTAGTATTTTTTATATTACAAACTGCTGAGTTCTTAGCCATCTTATGCTTAATGAAGTTTTATTGTTTAAAGTGTATTTTTATATTTTAGATAAAAATAATAAATCCCCACTGGTACTTAGAGTACCTTCTAAACAGAGTTCAGCTAAGCTCCTCAGTGGTACTGAGCAATAATCACTGAAAGTTAAAGGAAAGTCTGCTACTCATTTATATAAGGACTTTACTGAATTTTCCCCAAAGCTTTTAATAGGGAAGAAGCACATCTTAATAAGCAAGAAGTACAAAAAAAAACCCTCTCTAAAACTTTAATTGCTGGGCTGTAACTTTGGAACTGGCAATCTTGCTTTTAACAGGTCTGCTGTACAGCTGGATTGTCAGCTGAAGATATTAGTTCATAATTAAAATGTTGGCAGTTCCTTAATAATAGGCACTGCTGCAATATCATTCACCACTGTAATTGTTTGGTTTTCTGATGGGGAGCATGAGTAATTATTTTTCTTCAGGATCTTCAAATAAAATGTTACTGGAAAAGATATGGTCATGACATCAGTCTACCAGTAGCAGGAACATACCGTGCTGGTGCAATGCATGACATGACTGTTTAGCAGGCAGCTCTGCTGACAGAACTGCTTCCAGAAAGAAAAGTTTCAGAATGAGGTTCTCAGTCACTCAGACTAACAGCAGAGTAAGATCTGATGTGATAAATGCTGGGGTTGCTCTCTCCCCTTGGCTACTGGAAAGCCAGGGTTGCTGGGCTGATGACAGGGAGGTAATAAAGCTGTCCAAGAGCTTGGTTCCCATCTTATGTGAAACCCTACCTCTATTTTACTGAAAAAAAAAATAAAAAGAAATACCACCAATAAAAGAGCTTTTTCTACCTGTTCAATACTTTGCCTAAATGAGCAGTAGCAGAATTGCATGCTAACTTCAGTGGCCAGACCCTGGCACATGAAGCTCTGGAGAAGTATGGCTGTGCTGGGGCTGCCAAAGGGAGGTCATGTCCAGGAGTTCCTGCTCAGCTGTGTGACAAAGCCCATGGCCACAAGGACCTGGGACAATTGCATGAGGGCCAATAAGGAAAAGTCATATGGACAGCAAAAAGTAAAAACTTCCCAATGGGAATGATCAAGAGTTGGAGCTGGGATCCAGAGAAGCTGTGGGACCTCTATCCCTGGGGATACTCAAATACCAGGGTGCAGGTTTTGAGTAACCTCACCTAAATCTGAGCTGGCCCTACTCTGAGCAGGAGGTTGGCCTAGAGACCTCCAAAGGTAGGGTAGCCTAAACCATTGAATGATCCTGTGTGCCTGGTACCTTACTTGTAACTGTGAGCTAATAAAAATCAAAAAGAAGTAAGTCATCTGGTGTCCAGGAGGGAACAGGGACATGCAGCATCTGCACAGTGTGACCAGGTATGCCAGGCACCTTGCATGCACACCAGCAGCTGCTCTGCTATTGAGCCCTAGGAACAGGCACCTCAGAGTGATGCAGTGTCTTTGTGGCTTGAGTGCACTGTCCAAGATGCTTTACAGCATTCTAGCAAACAGACACAACCTGTCCCTGTTGCACTCACTGGGAATTGCTACTGAAATTAATGAGCAGGGCCAGGGCTGGGTGCTGAACCCAGCGGGCTGCAGCTGACATGGTTAATCACGGCACAGCAAGAGGCAGGTAGCAATTTAGAGAGAACACAACTAGGAATCTTTCTTGTCTCATTTGTACTGATGTATCCATGTAACCAGTTCATTTTGGTCAGTTACTATTATTTCTTGGTGAAATTGCTGCTTTCTGCTTCATGTGCCCAGTCTCTTCCCCCGCTGCTCCCCTGAGAGATGAGCAATTGTACCACAAACAAGTGGAGGAAGTTTGACAGTGGGTGACAACAGGACAATGTAAAATAGCAAGTTAGCTGAAGTTACCAGCACTTCCCTGAGTAATGAGACAAATAATGAGTATTTACTCCTCTGCTGTGCCTCTGTGTTTGTATCACTAGTGGAGGCGGGGGAGTGGAAGCAGCGCAGGGGACTCTGGGCTGGCTTGACCAAGAAGCCATGGTAGCAATGTGTGCGAGGCCTAGATCTGCACTTGGGGAAAAAAATCGGAGCCACTGAGATGTGTGTGTTTGATTTATTCAGTTTAGCTTCCAACAGTGTTTTTGTGTCTTCAAGGTTTCCAGTTGCAGCAAGGGGGGAGTGTGCACACATATATGGACATACAGAGGCTATATGTCTAGTCCTGGGAGAATGGGAATAAGTCAGGGACAAACAGCTCATGGTGTTGTGGTTTGTTTTGGTTTTTTTACTTTTCCTTTTTTTTTTTTTTTTCCTTTTTTCTTCTTTCTGCTCTTCCAAGAAAAATAAGTCCACTGACTGACATGTAGTTTAATCCTACAGCCTGCATTTGAGCACTCTGCCCTGAGGATGTGTTAAGTTTTAGCTGTTTCTCCCTATGGAGCAGTGTCCCACAGTTTCCATGCCCAGGAGCCTTGGTCTGCATCTGGCTGTGTGAAGGTTACAAGGTTTTTTAAGTCCTCTGCTTGCTACTTACATTAGCAGGAGAAAAGAAATATTCCCACCACTCTTCATCAGTTCTCATCCTGAGGCGTTGTTAATGGCATAAACCATCTATCAGTTGGCAGCAGGCTGCAGTGGGAATTGGCACACTTGAAAAACCCATGACATGGGATTAAGAAAGGATCCACAGGCCAAGTAAACAGTAGCGAAGCTCCAGCCTGAGGGAGCTGGGAGCAGGCAGCTCTGGGCAGAGCCCGCAGTCCCTTGCTGCATCCCCAGGGCTAGGCTTGCCCAGCACAGCCTTTCTGCTGCTCCTGCAGTCAAAACCCTGTGGCAATGCAGTGCTGCCAAACAACCCATTTGCTTTCCTTAGGACTTTGATCTCAAATCATGCTATGATGGTTTTGTTCTTTCCCATTTAATTTTTTTTTTTGTTTGTCTTATTTGAGTGGTTATGCAACCTCCCTACATGATTTTCAGCACAGCCCCTTAGCCAGATCACAGTATTGTTTACTTCATAAGAGTTGCCACCGCTCTGTCCCTAAAGAGAAGTGGTTGTTGGGTGCTAGCTGCAGCCCTTACACATTGTCTAGAGAATCAGCATCACGTAAGAGGCCTGAAATACAGGTAAACTGTATAATTTTATTGTATGTTACATTATTTGATGTAGGATGGTTTAAGCACACAACTGTTAGCTGATGCGCTTGTGGGATTGGGGTCTGGGTTTAGTCCTATCAAGGTTAAGAAATGTATTTTTGTATTTTCGTCTTGATCCACTGTTCTTCAGTAGAACATAGATCTCCTTTTTACATCTCTTTACATTCAGTAAGCATGCTGGCTATTTACTGTATTGGAGCAAGGAGATTACACAAGGGGTTTTTTTCTCATTTGCCTTGAGATCATTTGCCATTACTTGGTGTACTTAGTGAAGCAGCTGGCAGGTTGATGGGTGAGGCAGTAAGGAGGAGAAAGGGAGAGAATTTAAGCACAAGTTAAATACAAATATAATCTGTCTATTCAAAGAGGAATTTGCTGTCTCTTTCAGCATCCTCCTGAATGAGTAGTACTGAAAAGTCAAATCCAAACACACCCCAAGTACACTGCTTTGCTCCCCCAGCTCTTTGCACAGCCTTTATGCCCAGGCATGTCCTGGGGAGTGCTGCCTATGCAGCCAGCATGGCTCCCGGTCCCCCCCTCACTGCTACCCTCTGACCCATGTACAGAAGCAAAGGGATCTACAGGCATCGCCAAAGCCCATGCAATATGGGAAGAAATCTTCCCTTTGCTTTGGTGGATCTTTTGGGGCCAGGAAAGATTGGTCCTGGAGATTTTGTGTTCTCCATCAATGTGCCAAAGTGTGCTGGGAATAACTTTGTTTTTATATATGAGAAACTGGGTGAATATGTGCCCCTGACAGGCTAAGTCTCGAGATGCAGATGTTGTCTCGTTCCTTCAGTGAATCCCACTGACATTACATACTAGGAAATGGTTTTGATGCTCACATTTTATTTGACCGAGGCACAGGTCTCCTAGGGAAGGTTTCTGTCATCAGGTCCATCAGTTTGCCTTCAATCACTTCTCTAGTCACCTCAATAAAATGTCATGCTGGTATGTCAGAAGGGCAGAGATCTCACACAGCTCTACAAGCTTTTAAAAATAACCAGCATACAGCAGCCAGCCCAGAGAAAAGTTCCAGCATAATTTGTCTCCCAACCCCAGGGCATTCATGGATGTGTAACCACATAGTGGATTCTCCTGACATGGGATGTGTCCCACTGTGGTGTTTCTACCAAGCTGGGTATTGGGGACAGTAATGACGGGTGGTGGCCCCAGTGCTCCATGGTCCTCTGGTCCTAGCAGTCACAATAACAAAGTGAATTAGAGTTGATCCAAAAGCTTTTTGTGAATTAATGTAGAATAAGTCAAAAGATACTGGTGCTAACAGGCACTAAGAAAAGGAAAGAATCAAGACATCATTATTTATTTTTTTTTCCCCATATTCCTGTCAAATAAGTTAAAATATCAAATTTCCTTCAAATTTCCACCATGTTGCAAAAGTTTCCTCTGTGTAACTGGGAGAAGGTGCTCTGGGCAGTGGCAGTTATTTCCATGTACTATGTTTAAACTTGTCCCTTGTGCTTGGTAATGAGCCAGAGGCTTTTGTTTTCGGCTTTGAAGATTAGTGTCATTTAGGAGTTTGTTTAGCAATAGTGCAACACTTTAGTGAAAATATGTTGTTTGGAATAGGAGCTAATGCATGGGGATTTTGGTGCAACAAGTTTGATGTAAAGATGAATTTCACTTAAGTTCATACAAGGCGATATAAGTGTAGTAATGCTTTATGTAAGAGTCGTTGCAAAGGTGGCTTCAGACACCTTGCCCTGACAACTCATAAATTTTATGTTGTTGGGGTTTTTTTTTTGCTGCAAAAGGGCTACTAGTGGGGCCTGTTTGTTACATGCAGTACACACTGTTATTCATAGTGAAACTTTTTTTTTTCACTGAGAAGAAATCATTTCCTCCTTGGAGAGAAATAATCATTTTAAAGTGTTGGTGACTTTTCCATTGCAAGCAAACTGGCAATGCATAGAAAAGGTTGTTTAGTTGTTTGTTTTTATTTTTCCTTAATGTGAGAGCAATTAAAAAATGTATGTGTCTGGGTCGTTTACTATTTTAGGAATTTTCACACAGTATAACAACTTTAGCAAACTTTTGCCAAGTTTCTCACTGTGATGCGGCAAATTCTGAGCATCTTGGTATCAAATGATCCTGAAATGTTTCTTGCCTTGGCCTTGGGCTTCTGGGGTTGCGTGTGCTTGAATATAAACATCTTGTGACCTGTGCTGTAAGGCACTGTCTGGTTCTTCTGCCTTTGTGTGGGTGAGTCAGCTCAGAGGCTGGGTATCTGTCTGCTCTTTAACACCAGTGTGAAAATTAAGTATTGGTTACCCTCTGCTTGTGGGGATCTTATCAATGCTTATAAATACCTAAAGGGAGGGCATCAAGAGAATGGGGCCAGAGTCTTTTCAGTGGTGCCCAGCAACAGGACAAGGAGGAATAGACACAAACTGGAACCCAGAAAGTTCCATCTGACTATGAGGAAAAACTTATTTGAGGGAGGGAAAGAGGTTGTGGAGTTTTTCTCTGCAGGTATTGAAAACTCACCTGGATGTGGTCCTGTAAAACCTGCTCTGGGTGACCCTGCTTTAGCAGGGGGGGCAGACAAAATTATCTCCAGAGGTCCCGTCCAATCCCTACCATGCTGTGATTCTGTCTCATGCCGTGGGGCATTACAAAGAATGAAGATTTCACCGTTGCACTTTTTGCTCCTTGGCAGTATTTTATGTAGTTTAGAGCGTTTTAGGAGAGGCTGTGAGAACTGGAGTGGTTCAAGTGAGCACTGAAGGTGAGCAGAGAACACCCGTTGTAGTTTTTAACAGCTACATGCACCAGCGGGGCTGTCTGCGCAGGGAAAATAGAAACCTGAAAAACACCAGTAAAGGTTTCAAAAGCCACGTGAGTTCGGAAAGCGATGTGAACACCCAAGGCGAGGACCGCGGCACAAGCTCGGCTCTCAGCGCCCGCGCCCGAGGTCTGGCGAGCCGCGGCCAACCGGCCTCTGCCGCCCCCTGGCGGCCGTCCTGCGCCGCTGCCGGGCCCCGCCACCGGCATCCGCTTCGGCCTCTGCCGAGCCCGGCGGCTCCACGTCCTACCCGCTCCGGAGGCTCCCGCGGGACTCTGTTCCTCGGGAGGGAAAGATCCATGCGTGTCAGGGACGCAGGGGAGAGAGGGAAGCGAGCTAAATAGTCGGGTGCGCGGAGTTTCTGCTGTTGGCAATGCGGGAGTTTGGGATTCAGTTTTGTGCCACTGGAGTGGAAACGTTAGTTCTCCCGAACGCGGTGAATCATTACGGGTGCGAGTTTTGGAGCTATCGGTGAGCCCGCGGGGCCTGTCCCTGGGGTGGTGTAAGCCAGCGAACCTCCTCGCAGGCAGCTCCAGCTCCTCAAACAAAAGTAACCAATATAAAATACCGACTTTGATCCTTCAGAGTTCCTTCATCATGGGTTCCTCAATTAATATCAACTGCCCAACACACCCAGCTCTGCTAGCGAGGGCAGACCTAGAGCTGCTGCTATGAAACAAGCCCTCTACCACTTCACCCTGTGCAGAGGTGTTAGACCTTCCCTTCGGGACCGTAGCCCATGGGCTTACTGCATTCCTGGCTTTAAGATTACTCTCGAATACCTAGGAAGCTCCTCAACACGAGGATGCCAAGTCCCCTTGTATGCACTGGGTCCCAGCCCTGGTATCCCATTGCCCGAGTGCCTTTGGCATGTGACAGCAGCCTCATGCAGTGAAGCCACTCCAGCTCTGCTGGCTTCTCCTCACTGCCAGTAGGCCTGTGGATGTGGGGGTGTTTGTGCGCAGACTATGGCGCAGCCTCTGCTCTGTTCCAAGCCTGGTTTTGCCTCCTGGCTGTTACGCTGGACAGGGGGGCAGGAACAGCCTTCTTGTTCTGCCTTTGTACAATGTGTAGCAACACAAGGGCCCTGGGCTATGAGTGGTGTTTCTGGACACTTCTGAAACACAGATAGAAATGTTTATTAAAACAGACTTAGGAAATGAAGGCTGAGGTAGTCCAAGAACACATATGACAATTAGGATGAAGGGTAGAGCACTTCTCTACTGCTAATTTGCTCTCCTGGGGGTATATTGTGTGTGTGTATATATAAAGTAGCTCATACTATAGTCTTTCTTTAGTACAGGTATTCTAGAAAATAAAAATCACACAGGTTCCCAGAGCAAAACTATTTGCCTATATTTCTGAATTACTTTTTTCTTTTTAACTCACAAAACAACAACAAAAAAAACCCCAACCAAACAACCAAAAAAAAAAAAAAAAAAAGAGAACATTCTGAAAGCTAAGAAAAGAAGCAGGGGAAAGGATGGTACAGGTCAGCTGCAACAGCTGGAAAACTTACAAGTATCTCAAATAATAATTTCTATCTTGTAAATCTTTGGGACCTATTTTTTGCAATTTTCTTTGCTGG
This sequence comes from Alcedo atthis, assembly GCA_033558465.1. Lineage (NCBI taxonomy): Eukaryota > Metazoa > Chordata > Aves > Coraciiformes > Alcedinidae > Alcedo > Alcedo atthis. The sequence continues at coordinate 21,960 of WYEA01010711.1, forward strand.
TAGCAGCTGTCTTCAAATTACCATGGTTTCAGAGATATCCATCACTTGGCAGTGTGTCACCATGACCTTCTTTCTCCTCCTTCCTCCATTCCTCCATGGAGCTCACTAAATCTCTCAACAAATTCTGCCTGAGTTACCAGTTCTGTCCAATTACTCTCCCTCTACTGCTCTCTTGTTCAGAGATGACAGAAAAACAAGTCCTGGTATAGAAAATGTCATCTTATCACTTCAGCATCTTTCTGTTTGTATTTTTGCATCCATATGGCAATGGCATTAGATGATTTAGTAATGTAATACTCTTTCAGCTCAGAGAGGGACAAGGCAAATCCTAAGAACAGCAACAAATCCTTATTTAAATAGTGTGGTTGTTGAGATCCTGAGTTTAGATACACACAGATTTTTATACATATACATTTAAAGGCAATGTAGGTAAGCAGCAGTATAGCAGGACAGCTTTCCAGGCAGGGATGAAACAGGGACTATCCATCTGTGCCTTGGAAATATGATACAAAAGAAACTTCAACAGAAGAATCAAGGAGCTTCAGACACCTATATTCAACATATGCAGAGCACATTTGAACTTTGAACTTGGGGTTTAATAACAGAGCAGGTTAAAAGTTGTCTGGTTTTAAGTTTCATTTGGTTCTGTTTCCCTTTTCATACAAGTCTAATGTTCAAGAGGTCAGAGGTATGAATGTTGAACAAAGCAGGATTTTGGATGTTCCCCAGAGGCTGCATTTGCAATGGATTAATGTCACTTGTTTTTTGGTTGCTCTGCGAGGCGTATGGTGACATCACCCTCTTGCTGCCACACTGTTCCAGGGCTGCTTGGTTTTCTAGGGCAGTAATTGCTTTTTAAGATTGCATCACTGTAATTCACACTGCAATATACTCCTTGCTTTGACATGTGTTTTGCATTGCTTCTCTTCCCTACCAGTTTTGTTTCTGTATGTATATTCCTTACCAGAGGGACAGACTTGGGCATTGGCACATTTCTGATCAGGTTCTATATGGAGGAATGAAGTTCCAAGATTGGGATCACTCAAGTGTCTTAAGTAAAACAAAGAATGGAAAAAATAGAGCTTTTTCATTACAGTGCTGTTACACAGACTTTTTTTAGCTGGTAAATGTCATCTACCTCTGCACCAAAGTACAATGAGGGTAGCTCATGGAAGGCCTTTCATCCACAAAAAAATGTTACTATGTTTTAAGTGTCTTGAGACTGTCATTATGATCACCATCATTCGTGAAAGTGACTCCTCCCTCATTTGGAAATAATTTAGTATTGCTGCTTTACAAAATGTTTTACTAGTTGCTGTTGTTAGGAGGGGAAAAACCACAGAACAGTAAATACTTTTTGATTGTATTTTTCATATTAAATCCCTTTTGTTTGCTTACCCTGTCCCTCCACCCCCAATCTGTAAAATTTGAAGTTCATGAGAAGCACTGCATGTCCACACAGGCTCTATCAGGCAAACCTGAGCTTCCCCTCTGTTCTGAGTTGACCAGCTGTGAACTGGAAGACTTCTGACAGCTTATTAGTTCAGGGTTGCACTGTGCTACTGAAGTTGTGTGACTTCTCATTCAGCTGGCTTGCTTTTAGCAAACCTGGAATGTGAGCAAAACAAGCTCAGATATGTCTGTTCAGACCAACAGATACACACAGCCACAGCCACTGAGAGTGGGAATTACATGGCATTTAGACTGTCCAAGTGTAAAGTCAGAGTCCTGGAAATCCCCCATCACCTATCTTGAGGAGACAGCTCTGTTCTACATAACATCATTACTTAACCAAATATGCTTATGACTCAGTCTGCATGAGATCCAAAACATATTTCTTTACCCAAACTACTGGAAGGCTTGATTTAGCAGGTGTTTTAGGACATGTCTAACAGGTAGTGACATGACCTCCTAGTGCCCCTTGTTCCTGCCCTGAAAAGGCTTAGAGCACACCTAATTCTCTTCTCTTGTTGGGAAGGTTGAAACCTCTATTTCCTGCCTCCCAACAGACTGCAGGATGATCCAGATGGAGAGATTCTACCCTCCCTATTCATAATAAAGGTATCTGAGATTCAGTAACATGACTGTTGCTGTACTGCTTCAGTTTGTCATCATGAGAAGCGTTCCACCGTCTATTTCAGGAACTATGATGTATTTCTAATAGTCAATTGACAGATAAAATCAAGAAACAGAGTACAAATGGCATCAAGATTAGATGTGTAGTTCTACAAGAACAAAGCTTTTAAACTGCAGTTTTAAATGTGTCACTTCAAAATGGTGTGATTGCAAAGATCACTGCAGTTCTTGCATGACCTTAAAGTAAAAAAAAATTAAAGG
>WYEA01010712.1:0-33136 GCA_033558465.1 Alcedo atthis
GGTAGTGATAATTTACTTCCCTTCTTCATGTTTTCCCTTTCCTTTCCTTTCCTTTCCTTTCCTTTCCTTTCCTTTCCCTTTTTTCTTTTCTTTTTAAACCCAGGGTACTGGGATTAGAATCTTAAAACCTCTCTATCTAGTCTGTCTTGTAGTAAATCTTATGTGTGTGCAGAGGCTGCATAAAGTCAGTCAGTTCACAAATCATCACTCAGCTCTAGGCCTTGGAAATGTAAGAATTCAAGGTTTTGTGGTCTGTTTTTCACTCACTTTTAAAACAGCTTAATTGGTGAGTTTATTGAAGATTAAAGCCTTCTTTACCTCTTGCACTTGAGGGTTTCACTCGTGTCTGACATCAATTTGTTTAAGGCCCTCCTGTGGTTCACAGGATTAGTGCACTGCTAATGCTATTGCAGCATATTTCATTTTAAGGTAATATTTTTTTTCACTGTTTTTTGGGGAATACCATTTACTCTCTCTTGCTACAGGTTTTAACCATATTGCACTAATGGCATGAAACAAGGTGTTCTAAGTTAACATTGTAGGTCATCATAAACATCACAAAAAGGATAGGAGGATGTCAGAAGGATATCCTATATTGTCAAAGACAGCAAAGATTCTCCACACCCACCACAGTAAATATACAGATTTAAACAGAGAAAAATGATTAATTTTTTTTCTGACCTAGCAATCTTTGAATTAATCTTTGGAGTTCACTCATCAATCCTGTGGAAACCTGAGCTGTTCACTTAGTGCTGACTACTTGTGATAGAGCAACATGAATGCATGTCATAGTTGAGGCCAAAAGAGCTCATCGTAATATTTATATTGATTTATATTTATATAATATTTATAATAGTATTTAGTTATATTGATTTCCAGATTTCTTCTGCTTCCAGAAGAGTGATTTTTCTCCCTGTGAAGATACTTGTAGGCAATAATCAGGTCACCCCTCAGCTATCTCCAGATTGAGCTGAACAGATGAGGGTATTTAATAACTTCCATAGCAGGCATTTTCTATCTTTTTTTTTTTTTTTCTTTTTCATGCATCTGAACTCAGAATGTTTAAAATATATTAAGTGATATTAACTTAGTGATGTTTCCTTACATTTAACATATATTGGCTAATATATTCTTCCACTTTCCTTTAGAAGCCAGGAATGAAGTTTCCAGGTACAATGGTGAAATTTTTTTCAGAGTACTTACAGATCAATTTTTTAAGAGCATCAAGTGTTAGTTGATGATATTGGCTGAAAGTTTTGAGAAGACTCAAGCACTGGTGTTTAAGGTATGGCCAACAGTGATAGATTTCCCCAGTTAAGCATGCTACTTGAAATGAAGCATAATCTGGAACAAAGCTTCTGTGGCTGAGGGAGCCACCCAATCTGTTTCAACATGAATTTTTAGCTGTTGCATACACAAAAGTGGAGGTATTCCTGACTTTAATTTCTGTAAATAGTATAAAAAACATACCAAATTTAAAGGTCATCTTATTGTAAGACCAACAATTTCTGCATGTGTTGGTTGACACAGTAAAATATAACTCACCTTGGTTCAAATCACAGTATTGTATTTTTTCTGTCACAGTCTATCTGATGGTAGAAGATCATGGGGACACTTGGAGACTTCCTGGAACTGGGGATTGTGCAAGTTGTGTGAATGTGAGTGTCAGGTATCTGACACGACCTTCACAGAAGTTTGCTGTCATTCCCAGGCTTGGGAGAGCAGCAACAACTTTATACACCTGGATCCCAGAATAAAGTCAAATGTTAAGGTAAAACACACCTTCGTGCTTCACTAACCACTCGGAGAAGCAGCTGGACTGAATGGAGAAGTAAAGCAAGTAACTGCTTATAACTAGAGTTTACTACAGAGAGTAGAGCTCAGCCATCAATGTGGTAATTGGACAGGCTGGGTAAATTCACTGGAAATCACCAAATATTCATTTACATGCCTTAGCAGGGAGACTGTCATTAAAATTGAAGCCTGCTTTCTGCAAGAGGGGACGTGTGAAGCTTTGTGTCTGTGGCTGTTCTTACCAGTGACTGCAGAACCTGAAGGACTGGAAGAATCAAATGGTCAGGAGCGTGCCAAGCCAAAACAGCACCCAGCCTCACCACAGACAGTGAGTCATTAGCCTTTCCCTAAACTAATTTCCTCAACAAAGAGTGGAATTGAGCTCAGGCCAGCTTTGGTTGTTTGTTAGAAAACAGTGAGAAGACCACAAATAGCTCTCCAGATGAATGGACAGAAATCCCCCTCTTCCATCTTTAGCAGCCAGTGCACTGAGAAGTGACATGTGCTTAATCTGACTAGCTGGGCATAGCCTAAAATCCCTGTCTTCAACCTCACAGCTTTTAATGCAAAATCTCTGCTTCCTGTGATTTTCAGACATTAGCCATTATTGTTACTATTATTTGCCTTGATGTAGTGCCCAAGGTGTTCAGCCAGCAGTTATGATGCTATTCAGGCCTCTAACAAGACTTTATGAGCCTCAGGATGATTCTCATGGTACACAAGAACTGGAACACAGAAAGTGGGTAAAGCAGCCAAGGGGAATTGAGAAGGGATAAAGCAGGAGGAAGATGTAAGAAGAAATGAAAGATTAAAGAGCAGAATGACAAGGGGGATGGCATTTGTTTGCTACCCTTTTTTTTTTTTTTAAACAAATGTATCTACAGGGAAAAAAACCCTAACATGGTTACTTATCAGTAAGTGCAGAGATTTAACCTGGTTGCTGGTGAAGATTTCCTAAGAGTTGTGTCTTGTATCAGGCACTTGAACATATTCTGGAACGCTTTCTTCTTAAACATCTCATTTATTTGTTTTCTGGGGTTGGAGGTATAGACTTGCATCTGCCTGCCCAGGGCCTGGTGTGCCAGAGGGCTTTCTAACCAGGTCCTCCACAAGCTATGCATGTCCAACACTGTCTGAATTTGACTAATTCCTGATTATGGTCATGTTAAAGGAAGAATTAGAAGAGAGGAAACAGCCTGTGGTTTTTCCTCTTTCAGTTTTCAATTTAGATGTTCTTATATTTGATTATGGTTTTCCAAAAGTCTCTTTTTCTAACCACTGGGCCTATAAAGACAGGTGTACAGGAGTCATTAGGCTGCCTGCCAGAGGAGGCTATAAAAAAACACAAGATGGACCTGTAGGACAGAAGCTTGGTGAAAGAAAGGAGAAATAATGCATGGTAGGCACTGGAATGAAGAGGAAAAGGATGGAGAGGGACATATGTGTGTCCTAGTGATGAAGAATCATGAGGACAAAAGGAGCAGGAAGGATCATTTCTTTTAGGGACAGAGAAAAGGGAAGGACCAAAGTGGGAGGACAGAAGCAGCTGATAGGAGGCATGAGACTACCTATGGTCAGAGCAGAAATCCTGTAATAACATCTCTGAAGTCCAAATTTGCTTGGTTATGCTGCTTGGACCTGAATCACATGCAGTTTCTCCATATCTGGTACCACATGTAGGGAGCCTGAGCAGGGCTAATATGTTAACATGCTGGGGCTGCTGGAGATCCACAGCCATGGATAATGGTGTCATGGTGTGCAGGCTGAGAAGTGGTAATGCCACAGAAGCAGAGCCAATCCTTGAGCATAGGAGAGGTTGCTTTTGCTTTTTTGGTCACTAGTAGTGTTCAGCAAGCAGCAAAGGCTACACAGGCTGCTTGCCAGCAACCAACAGCTTTCAGAAGAACCATACTCTCACAGTCCTCTAAGAGGCAGGGGAAATCCATGCCAGGCAGCTTGTGTAAAGGTGCTCATTTGTCTGGTAGTGAAATCCTAAATTTGTCTAGTGGGTGAACTGTCTGAGTGATGGTTAAAGGCTTACGTGTTGCTTCCCAAAACAGAGGTTTTGAGTATTCAGGCAGCACAGAGGTAACAGCTCAAGGTATAATTTTAAAAGGCAACTGGGTGCTTTTACTGTGACCAGTGCATGGCATTCAAACATGGCCAGTCCTTGGGGACTGGAAAGGAATCATGCAAAACTGAGCAGGATCCTTTAAAATTTTTTTTTTTTCTTTTTTTAAATTTCTTTATGAAGAAAGGATGGCCATGCCAAGCTGAGCTGCCTGACTACAGACAAAGGCAAGCACTGAGGCTTTTCCTCAGGGGCTATTTACAGTAAACTCTTGCCCTGGTAGAGTACAGTTACTCTACTACAATCTACAATCCTTCTACTATTAAAATATTACACTTCATAAAGCCATGTACTGTAAAAAAAATCTATTCATAAATGCTGGTAAACATAAGAAATATCTGTACACCAGCTGCCTTTTTCATACAGAGAACATACAAAGCATGAGCCTCAAAGATAATAATCTGTAAACTTGGATATGGACCCTGTAAACTAAGTGCTAGATCATGCTTCATATTGTCAAATTCATTTAGTACAACTCAAGTAAACCCCTTGCATGTATCGTCACTTAATGGCCAGACTCCATGACTACAACAGGGAAAAGGACCCAAAAGGGTCAAATTCTTAATGTTATACTCTAAATTTTGAGCTGCAAAACATTTCTATATGCAGGCTTGTACTGACATGCATGATCAGGTGCCTGGTTAGATGGCTGCTGTGCATGTGTTATCACCTAGTTGCACATGGAAATGCAAGGTCTAGGTTCATAAAACTTTTGAGTAGATTTTAGCTAAAATTTGGTTCGTAGAAGTACTGTGACTTAATCTGCTCTGTAACATTCTTGTTCTGCACATGCTTCTACCCACTCTTCACCTAAATATTGAGAATTTTAGTTCTGTACACAATGAGAACCTTACTTTTAACTTCATGTTCTGAGTTTAAACACTCCAATTTTTGCTAACTTTCAGAATACAAGAGGATGTGCAACTGTTGCTTGAGTCAGTTGTGAGCAGACATGGAGTGGGGTGTGTGGGACTGCATTCTAACAGCAGCTGGATACCAGAAGCAGCTCAGCTCCAATGTCTTGGGACAATGCAGGGTTTTAGGAGCAGGGTCAGCTAGGAGGTAAGAATACACACCTCTGAAGTATTATGATGTATATTTCAAAAGATGAAAAGAAAATGGACCTGCACATGAACTATATTAAAGCATCTTATTTAGGTTATTGTAGGCCTTTTTATTGTAAGGAATATCTAAGATGATTGGCCCAGTTTTGCTGCTTGTCTATCTTTGAGGATTCTGTTATGTGATCCTGAAGTTCAGGTGGGTCTTATTTAAAGGCACCATCTGCAGATGTTCAACAGGAGAATTTTGCTTCTAAATATTTACTTTGGCATTTTTGCTGCACATCTTAAGACAGAGCTTCAAAACACCTGAATGAAAACAATTTTTCAGTGAAAGCTAAGATATCTTGTTTTCTACTACAGTAATCTGCTTTGTCTTTTATGTCTGACTTACTCCTACTAGGGTTCTAGAAAGCTGTAGCACTCCACAAAATAATAAATTTCTTCTCTAAAATTGGTGATTTAAAAGCAAACCCCAGGATTTTTTCTACCCTCTTTATAAAGTCAATGATGGCAAAAGCACAGAGAGTCAACATGATGTCCCCACAGCATGTCACCTGTAGCCCTGCACCTGGTTGCAGGGAGTTTATACAAACTTGTTGAAAATTTTCAGAAGCCTGGATTTTTCCTCCCCTTCTGTGAGCACAGCTTGGCATTGGTAACCTGCTGCTGTACAAACATCCCATTATTTGCCACCCTGACTTCTGAGTCACAGCCAGCTCAGCTCAGCATAACTCAGAAACAGAGGGACAGAGGTGATACTGAAGTTGTAGCTAAACCAGTGTGTCGACAGTACAGCTGGCAAAAAAACCCCACTGTTGCCTTCCTGTTCGCTCAAGCCACTTGTTCTGATGCACAAACATTTGCTTTGTCCCCTTGTGACCTGGGTAAGGGAGGTGCAAAAGGACAGATGAGTAGTTGAGGACAAGAGAAAGTGCCTGCCTGCCTTTTTTTAGCAGCAGCACTTGCATATGCTGTCATAAGATCTGTAGACTGGTGGCATAAGAAACACTTGTAGCACTCATGGCTTAGGGGAAGATCCAAGCCCTAGCATAAATTCACACCAGCAATTGCTATACTCAAACAAGGTCTGGCTGTGTTTGGAGGTACCAGAGCTGGGTACAAGTTGTTAGAGAGCACTGCACTATGCAGGCAAAACAGCCTGGTCCTTAACGATCTGCATACTGATTTCTAAGAGTCTGATCTACCCTATAAGCCAACAGATTTATTGTCCCTTTCAAACTCAGTCCAAAACATACTCAGCCATAATTCTGGCTGAAAAGTGTCCCAGTAGTACCTTCAGGATTAGGTGAAGCACAGGAACACAGGACATCACATCATGGCATGATGTCATTACACAATGGGCTTCTCCCAGCCTCCTGTGCCTGGGTTATCTGCAGTACCCAAGGCTGTCTCAGGGAGCTGTTGAAGATTATTTTCTGGGGGCACTGACAACACAATAAGCAAATCCCATTACATGCAATTTATAGGCTTATAAAATAATGAATGAGCATCAACACTTGTTATTCTGTATGTGGCCCAAACCTTGTATAGTTAACAGGGTGATAGTGGGTGGGTTAGAAAAAGCTAAACCAGAAAGAGATTCAAACCATTAAACTTCATGAAGAGCAACATCCTTTAAACTTGCCTACAATAATATTAAGATCTTTTAAATGCTTGAAGAATTAAGACTGAATACATTAAGAGGGAATTGGACTGTTTGCAATGGCTATGAAGAGAAAGCAATCTGAAGTGATGAAAGATTACCAAGAGATCTCAGTGGGAGACAAAAAGTGAACACAATATTTACAACACTCTTTGTGCCCATATACAATACAATTACACTGACCATTAAAATATATTTTGTTGAAACAGCACAAATCATCTGGCACCCCAGAAAATCCAGCCCTCCTTCCAGGTTGCCCTTAGCATCCCTGTGCCCACCTTGCCTTCTTCCAGGACAGAAGTCTCTTCCATGGAAGCAAGGCCTGGCCAGAGCATTTCTGCTTCAGCCAGGTTATCCCCTGCCCATGGGGTGTCCTTGCAGTGTGCTGCTAGCAGAAATATATGAGAATTCACTTCTAAGTGAGCAGAGTTTAGCTGGAGGAGACACTGAGGGCTGCAGTGTACAGGACCACAGACATGCACACATCAGTCCAAGCCAATGCAGCCACTGTGTGGAGTTTCACAGCCTTGTTTATTCTGGAAAAGAGAAAGGCTTCAAGGAGAGCTGCTTTGCAGCAGTCCTTTGTGCACAGCACATAAACCTGAACATTAAATATGGGTTTAAATTATTAAGAATAAATTTAAATTTAAACATAGGCATAATGCAAACAAACAACTTTCAGTCAACATTGGAACAGAACTACTTTTAGGAAGCATATTGCTATAGCAAATGCAACTCCTTGTTCCCTTGAACACTCTGAGGCAATGATCTCATCATTCCAGTCCTGCACTGAAATGCACATACTAGCCAGCAAGAAGAAACTACCATCTCTAGCATATGAAGCTCCATGTTCACAATTTTTTTTTTCTCATCATAACAGGAAAAAAAAAAGCCAACATAACATATTACCTTTTCCCACAAAGCATGTGAGGTGACAAAATTTACTTGGAAAATAAAAATTAACAAAAGCAGTACAAAGAAGTATCCTGGTCAGATTGTGACCATAAGCCAAGATGGGTAAGAAAAAGAATAAAAAAATAGTTCACATCCAGCACCACAAACCTTGCTCACTTTCTCTGAAATCAAGGAATGAGAAAAAACAGCCCGTTTTGCTGAGACCATTTCAACAAAGTTTTCTTTCCCTGAGCCTGGAAAATCCAGGTATTAGGGTACAGAACCTTTGTTTTATATGTATATAAATACCTATGTACATATTTATATAAATATAAAAGCAGAGCATCCTCCCATTTCTCCTCATGATTTACTATTATTAAAGCTTGTAACAGAGTTAGTTGGACTCTTCAGAAGTGGGTACTCTGCACATAGGCAGCACAGGGAGTTAGCTCTGCTAGAGCAGAACAGCCAGGCAGGGATAAGAAACATTGGGTGATGGAGGTGAATTCAGGTGAGCAGCCAGGAAAGGGCAGGGAGCAACAACTGGAAAAGGCCTCACTCCCTCCAGGGTGGCACTGTGGCCTGCCAAAGCTGATCTTAGTAAGAGGAGTCAGTGACAGTGGGGGAGGACAGCTGCACCAACCCACTCAGCCCTTTGGCAGCCCTGCCATCCAACCACCCTCTGCAGCAGAAGCTGTTGAAGAGGGACCATCTCTTGCTTTTAAAGGGAGACCCAGTTTGCTCTCCTAACACATTCACTCTAGCTCCCTTTGGCAGGGCTCCCCACCACACTGCCATGTGTTCTTTTGCCTACTGTTCTCAAAGTCACCCACGCTGCTCCCTGCCTCTGCTCAGTTCCCCTCACCTAGTCTTATCAGTCCTTATGCTTGCTGGTGAAGACCAGACACCTTTTTCTCCCCTAATCCACAGGCTCCTACTCAGAGTGCTTTACATTAATGCTTTCCCACAGTCTCCTAAAATCCAATAATTTCCTCAGAGGACCAAGTTTATCACAGGATTTCTGCTCCCAGAGACCAACTAAGTCCGAGCTGGTGGCACGTGCTCCTTGAGTGGTGCTGGCTTCATTCCACAAATGGCAGAGGCAAAGTGCAGAAGATTTCTTGAAATTAGAAGTTATTTCCACAACCAGCAGCTTTCTCTCCTTCACGTTGTACAGAACTTGTTTCAAGTAAGGTATTATTCATGTGTCTGCAGCATTCACTCTTCCCGGGGGGGAGTGGAGATCAGTAGATGTCTACTGGTTGACCAGCCAAGACACTTCATCATGATAGATGCTGGAACAGTGGAAAAAATCAAACCTGACTGTATTCTTCATAGCAAAAAGTGCTTTTCTTGAGAAACAAAATGAAAATAGTGTTCCTATGGAACATCTTAAGGACTCAAAAATAGTATTTCCTAGGGTGGAAAGGATGGAGCACATCTACTGTATTTGGCTTTATCTCAGTAAGGAAACAAGAGCTACTGGCAAAGTTGGCACATCTTTGTGAAATTGTTAAACTCTTGACCCTGGCTGGAATGTAAAAGAAATGACTGAGCAAAAGAGAACTTTGCCTTACACTGGGCTTTCTGCTAGTTCTGGTGATTTCACGTGCGGGTTGTCCAAAAAAGTTCTGCTAGCCAAGTAAAGATTAATTTTCTCAAATAATAAACTGTGGATTTTCATAGAGGCCTTTTGAGGGTACTGCTACAACCTGGTCGAGGTGAGTCTTTTCATGCCCCGCCGCTGAGCCAGGTTGGAGGACAAAACTGGCTCCAGCCTTGGTGCCTGAGGTGCTCGGTTTAAAGCAAAGTAAGTGGCTGCCATGGCGCCCTGTAAAACAGAGAAAGAGAAAATGCTGGGCTGGATTTCACTTCTTTCATGCTTTTCACCTCCTTTCCCCTATTCAGCCCTTTGAAAAAAATGGACAGGCATGGATGATAACAACATTTAGGCTGGCAGACAGATATCTCTAAGTGATGGGTAGCAGTGTGTGCACAGAATGCCACCAGGTCATCACAGTGCAGCCTGAAGTCAAAAATATCAAGCAGGTGACAGGTCAAAAATCTTAATCTTTACTGTTAGTACACTGCCATATTAAAATTGGACTGGCAAATAATATTCCCAATTCCTCTATCATTTCCCAGAACAGTTACAGAAATGATAGCTCATTCTGCAAGGAAGGTAGAGGCAGGGTTGTAGGAGGTACCTTCACCAGGTGAACATCCTGTCTGCTGAGCTGGTTTTGAGACAGATACTCCCTGTTCACTATCCATGGATGTCTTAAGACCTGGACTGCTGTGAGGCGCTGATGAGGATCTACGTGAAGCATCTTAGACACAATGTCCTGGATATAAAAGGAGGAAAATAGTAAGAAGGAAAAAAATAATTAGCAGCAGTGCAGGATTTACTTAAGATCTTCCAGGTGGCAGTGTCATCATGAGTCCAACAGAGAGAGGGATACACTTCAGATATTATATTTTTGAATTGTAAAGACTGATCTTCAATATTTTCAACTGTAATGTTCAACTCTCAGCTGATAATGCTATCAAAAGACAATTAAGGGTATTCAGTTTACTGAGGGAGTGTTAATTACTGGTAACCTCATAGATAAACCTAGAGAGGATTCCATATGGAGGCATTTTCTCACTGATTCCAAAGCATGCTTACAAGATAAGCTTGGAATCTAAATCATTAATAATTCAGATGGCTAAAATTCAATGAAGTAAGTTCTCACATGTCTGAATATTTTAATTTCAAAACTGGAGATCTGATATATTGTGAGGCCCATAGGTGTTGGCAGCAAGGTTAGTATGTTACTAGGGTTGCTTGCAATTTTGTGGTGGGATACATCAATATTCTGCAATGGGATAACACTAGTGGCTAAAACTGAGATAGGATTCTATGATTCTTTATGACATAGACCACACATTGTGGTATTGACAACCTTACAGATCTTTTAAAAGCTCTGTTGCACCAAGAAAGATTTCTGTACTACTTAAATCTCTGGTTGTGCTCTATTACACTTTAGTGAAATAAACTACAAAACTTCCTGGCACACTATTTAATTAAGAGTAGTAGAAATATGAAGAAGGAAGTTTTTCCTACATGAAGCACTGAGAAATAACCCTTGTGATTATTTTGTGTTACAGCTGCAGACTGAGAGCCCATTTCAGAGAATGAGAAAAAAATGGTTCACTGACCTTTGCAGTATCAGACACTGAATCCCAGTTTCCTCCTGTAAGTGCATATTTGCCACTTCCAATCCTGGCCAGGATCTCCTCTGGCGTGTCATCTGGTCCATTTGCAAAAGGAGTGAAGCTATGTAAAAAAAGAGAAAAAAAACCCAGTGTAATTTGCAAGTATATAATTTCTAGTGCTAACTGCTGCCTATTACAACAGGAATTGGGTTCCAGAATGGACTGCAGATATTGCTGCTTCATTTTCACTCAAACCATGCAGTATGGTGGTTCCTCATATTAAGTTGTTCATAAGTGGAAAATACTAAATTGTTTTTATTTTTTTTCTTTTCTCATTTTTTTAGCAATGAAATATTTTTTTAAAAGATGGATTTTTACCTCTCTAATTAACAGGTTTATTGCCAATAGAAGCACCTTGTTAATGTCAAGAGAAGATAAAAATAATAAAGGAGAAAAATTAGGATCTGTAACAGAAAAAAAAAAAGAACCCTTCATAATCTATTTTGCAATGCTTTCTGAACCACAACGTGCAAGTCTGTTGGGCAAAACAAATGATCTGCACTAGGTTACTTCCTGGTCCAGGCAGGCAGGAATGATGAGTAACATGCACCCAGCTTTTCAAAAGCAGTGTCACATGCAGAGGGCACACTTTTTGTCCTCAGGTAGTGACAAGTTACAAGATTTTTGCAGCTGACTAAAACCTCCCAGGCTAAATTTTACTCTGCAATCTTGAACAGCTGTATAGCTTTAGAAGAAGGGGGTATTTGGGATTTTTATACTTTTCCTTCCATCTGTCTTGTCTTTTCTGAAAACCTGCCAGAGTGGTTTTTAGATCACTGAACAGTTGGTTTGGCCACAGCTTCCTATCCCACCTGGTTTCCAGTGTCAAATTCCATTCCTCATGCTGTATTTTCTAATTTTCAAAAACATTTCAGGCTTCACAGAAGTTTGGCTCGAAGAGATATGTAATAATATTCCAACCTGTAACTCCCAGGAGGGATGCACTATGAGTTAAGGACTGGCTAAAACTCTTGAGGTCTGTCACTACCTGCAGGAACAGGATCCCAGGCTTGGGCTCTAGTCCTGGCTGTCTCAGGCTTCTCTGCAAATAGTGATGATGAAAGGAGAATAAAACCCTGGATGCAAATAATAATCAGTTCCTACTAACTCTCTTCTGGTGAAGAAGGACAAGACCATCCCTAAATGCAGTGATGGCACCTAAAAAGCCATCACTATTCAACTGTTTGCATTACTCTTATTGTCTCTTGTAAATTAAGTGAAATACAAGTTAGTAACACCTGGCAGCAGATCTAATATCCACTAACTTGTGAAATTTGCATTTCAGATTCAAATATATTTTGATTTTTTTTTTTCCCACATTTAAAAAAGTAGCATTTTGAATATAATACTGTAAAGAAATTTTACTGTGGGTAACATGTTGTTGACTTTATTTTAATTATTTTGGTTATGTATCACTGTAGATCTATGTCATTAACTAAACAGAAACAGCTTTTTGGAGATCCCAAGCAGACTGAAAGACTGTCTCAGAAGTCAATTTATTTCAGCTAACAGTGAACACGTTTGTACTCAGGAACAAAACAGATGAGATAAAAACTCCTGGCACCTTTTTTGTAATCCACAAGGCAAGAGACACAAATAATAGAAAGGTAGGGTCCAACTCTTTGTTTTCTTTATAAATCTAGGAATGAATCCAAGCTTCTTGCCACAGCTGAATGATCATGAAGCAGATTAAAAAGCTGTGAGAGATCACTGCAAAGTTTCAAGCTGCACTTAGGTACTGTAAATGTGCATATACTATACCATGAAAAATTAAATTCTGGGGCCCAATAACTCCAGAGTGGCTTTGCACACTGTATCTCACTGACCCCAATCCTTCACTGCTTATTTCACTCTTTTTTCCTCTGGGTCTTGTGTCAGTATTTAACTTTAGCCAACACATTGATAGGGGCATTTTTGCTATGTACCCTTCAAAAGTTCCTCCTGCCTGCTGCTGTTCTTGGTGATCTATTAATTTACTACCTGTCCTTTCTGCAGTGTATTTTTCAAATAGCATCTGAAAACTTTGCCTATTTTTTTAGCCTTTAAAGGATACCTCAATAACAACAAAAGAATAAAACTGAAGAGAATATATGTGTTAATAGAAATGAATGAACATCCTTTTATGGATAAGGTGAAGATGATATGGCTCTTCATACTCCTACAGTCCTCTCTTAGTGTGAAACTTCTACACTGCTTAAGTGGAGAGTGAGCCTTTAGTCGTCTGGGTCCCCTTGTATGCTTATGAACAGGGGCTGTTAAAAGCCTGAAGTGTGAAAGATATTTATATGTTCTGCAAAAACTTATTCTAGGTCTTGAGATCTACCTTCTCTTCTTGTACAATTGAACACATTTCCCAAAGGATGACAGAAAGTTTTCTGTCTCTATCTGTGACTCCTTTCTGCCTTAATCAGTGCTGAAGAACTGAGACCAATGGAGTCTGCTGCTCTGGGAAAACTTCACTCACCCTGCCAACATGGTGTACAGTAGGATCCCCAAGCTCCAGATGTCACAGGCTGCATCATAACCTTGGCGTTTAAGAACCTATGCGAAGAAAGAGAGAGATGAAAACAGGTTAATCTGAATTCCTGAACTTTTAGCTTCTGGTCTTCAAAAAGCACCGATTAGTGCTTGTATCTGTTGACATTTCCAGGGCTTAGCTGCATATTTGGCTTGAACAGGTGGCTGCCTCAGGATCAAAATGTTCAGTCGTGGTGTGAAGCAAGGTGAAGCTCAGGTTGGAATGAGCTTGTTAGTGTTCAAGCCTGGCACATCTGTCACCTCCACACAGAGATGAGTGCAGGTTGTTGGAGGCTCTGGAAGCCTCTCTGGCCATCACACACAACAAAGCAGAACAACATTTCAGTGGTTTAAATTGTTTCTTTTTGGCTCAGAACACCTCAGGGATCACCTCCAGATCTTCCACTTTCTCACAAAAGCAAACTACCCTTCTGTTCATTCAGTTCTGACAGACAGGAGAGTTTTGTCTCCTTTTGATGGATCAGTAGATCTGGGTTGGTTTTTTCTTTTTTGCAAAGCACATGAAAAAGAAATGTACAAATTCAGCAAGTATTCCTCTGACCTGAAGCATTATTACTCAGGAGTAATTTCAGTTATCTGAAGTCTACCACAGAAAAGACCAAGCTTTGCTAGCAAAAAAAAAAAAAAGTTTCAGAAAATGTTGCCTTGACAGACTTTACAAATGATAAGTGGTAAAGCAACCATCTGCCAGGTATGCTGCTGAGTGAACATTTGCTACCTGGAAAAAAACCCAAAACAAAACAAAACAGAGAGAAAGCCACATTTCCTCTGTTGACAAAGCTGGTAAAATCCTGCTTCCCTCACTCTCCTGCACATAAGTGCTCTCTGGCTGGTTTGTTTGCTTCTATTTTTTTAGTTCCTGCATTTGTTCCCCCTCTATTAATGTAATTTTCTATGGGCAAAACTTCTCTTCTGTTTGACAAACTCAGCTTCTTTTTGCTTCACCTGTGAGACTGAATATCCTACATTTATCTTTTGGTGTGGCCATTCTCATGGCTTCTTGAACAGTTACATTTTCATTGCCATCACCATCTTTCTCCAACAACAAAGGATAATCAAGCCTAAGGCAAATGACAGAAAAATGGGGCAGTGATGATACTAGTGGTTTAGGGTATTAAACAAGTGGTTACACAACCCCAAAATGATGGACAGATGTCACTGTGCACTACCATTCATTTTGCAAGAACTCTGCCAGGTACATTGGACATTCATTCTGTGCCCTACACACTGTCACTCTGTGACAGTCAGGAAAATTTGTTTGCAGATATTTTTTATCAACATCAACTTTACCCCATGGATACATCAGGATTTAGTGAGAGTTAACAGTGGCACTGCTATTTGAGAATGGCAACTGTGGTTAAAGTGAGAACACTGAGCTGGCAGGAGAAAGTGTGGGAATCCTTGGCCAAAAAGATTAGTGTTTGATATATTATTGAATAGTAACATGAATGTGTCTTAGAAATAAATCAGCCATGGAAAGAGCTTTGCAAAAGGTGCAGTTGTGTCCTGCTGTAATGGATGCTGAAGCATTTACTACCTGTGAAGGGGTTTAAGTCACCACGAGAATTTGATGAGAACTGAAATACTGAAATGAGCTCATTCTTAGCACCACACATGGCAAGGTGCTGCAGTGATAAGAATACAATTCCCTGGGTTCATGCAATTTGGATAATGACTCAGATATTTACCCAACTCCCTTTTATTTCTATAGTCTTGATATATTGGATTAACAGCATACAGGCTTTTCTTAGTTGTGTTGCAAGCAGGGATGAGTATGGGTATGAAACCTAACAAACAATCTCACAGAACTGCAGAATGTCAGGAGTTGGAAGGGTCCTTGAAAGATGATCTAGTCCAACCCCCTCTGCTAGAGCAGGATCACCTAGATGAGGTCACACAGGAACACGTCCAGATGGATGTGAAATGTCACCATTTCAAATACCAAAACAGTAGTTTTTCAGCAATATTGGAGGAAAGCTGCAGAATAAGGCATTTTTACTTTCTCCCAAAGGCCCCTAGTGAACGAGCAGGGACGCAGCAGTTTGCATTCCCCCTCCCCACCCAACCTGGCCCTTCACTGCCTCCCTGCCTGGTGTCTGGCACTCGCACTAGGTGGCAGCGTGCTCCTTTCTCCCGGCAGCCCAAGTCTCTGCTCGTGTTCTCATCAAACCCACGGATTAAATGTTTCCAAAAGAAAAGCACATCCAAGTGGGTAAACATGCCCTCTTCCCCCTGCCACTGTGCTCTTAAGTCATCAGCTCAGCTGACTTGCTGCCGGCTTGTTCAGTTCCATGGGAGTATGGCAGACGTTGCAGAGGGCTCAGAGAACTTGAAAGTCAAGCCTAGGCTGGGGGCAGCATGAGATCACAGGTAAAATGCAAAAGTACTTAAGGCTTTATATAAGCTCTCTGCCAGTTCTGGTAATGTTTCAATTAATTTCCAGCGTTTCCTGCATCAGCAGGACATGTTTTACTCATCACAAGCATCTGAGAGAGTCATTTCTGCTTTCAGTTCAAATCAGAAGAGTCAGACCTGAAACTACATTAGGCTGGCAACAGTTGTGATTCCACACAATATACAAAATAGACCATTGTGAAAAACTGCTACACCTATTTTAAGTGCACTTTGTCTCAGAGACAAACAGTTATTTAAATATTTCAAAATTATTATTATTATTATTATTATTATTATTATTATTATTATTATTTTGTTTGAAATCCTGTGGTTACACAGAACTTCTCTGCATAATTTTTAAACAGCTCATTCCAGTCTCTAAAATGAAAAGTCAACCAAACAGCCACAAAACAACAAACCAATCTGTCTTGGCAAAGGAAGAGCTTTAGTTGAAAGAAAAACTGCTTAGGATTTGTAGTGTCCCAACAACAATGGTCTCAATTTAACGAACTGTCCTGATGCTGAGAGACTGTGATTCCTGTAACTTTTGGTATCACAAAAGGACCTTGTACAGAAATATCACCCCATCCTTCTCTTCCCCGTTATACACCATGCAGATGAACACTGGATGGAGGAGAGTTATGGGAAAGAAAAGATTGCTGAAGGATAGCAACTGACAGACAGTGGTATTTGACAGTAGAGGACAGATAAGTATTAAAGGGCAATAGTTCTGTATTTTTCTTATAAGGATCATAGCAAGCAGGGGAAGCCACACATTTGAAGTTGTATATTGCAGCTACTAAAACTGCTGATAAGTATTGCCCCAGGAAACAGACAACTATGAAATTAACCTCCTTCTCCAATGTCTCCAGGGCCAAACACAGCAAACAGCCCAAGCCATTTAAACATCTGTGAGACCCACACACATTTCTGTGGGGCTACATGAAAGAAACAGCACTCTCCAGTAATGCAGAGCATCCACTCCCCATGCTTGGTGGAGGGTGTCCAGTCTGCCTTCATCTCCCAGTCTGTGAAAACAGCAACACAGACCTTTCCTACATCCTGCATAACTGGGGGCATTTGTACTAGGAAAGCCCAAGACAAGATAAGTTTTTTTAGCTCAGTGTAGTTAACAACAAAACTCCTGCTGACTTCAGCGTGGCAAGGGCTTAATGCATGGATTTTGCTTCTAAGTCTTATTCTTGACATCAAGATAAACCTCTTAAGCCACAACCTGTTCTGATTCAGTGCACTAGAGGGGAAGCAATCTGAGCAGAAACAGAAAAAAAAGGGTAATGAGCCAAAACATTGTGTATATCAGTCCAAGACAGACACTGGCTTCTGTCAGGAGAAAACCAACTTCCCTGACAAGACCAGGAATAGGAAAGTTATAGTAATAGAGGCTGTGCAAGTGCTGGTAGCCTGGTTTCTGCCTTGCTACTCTTGTTAAGTTAGTGTGGAAAAGGGAGGGGGGGTTGGAGGAAGGACCACTTCCTAGGACATGCTCATTACAGCTTTGAAATGCAATCCTACCTCAGGGGCAACGAAGTTGGCCGTGTAGCAGGGAGTCATGAGCAGCCCATTCTCAGCTCTCAGCTGCTTGGCAAACCCAAAATCACAGATCCTGATGGAGTCTGGGTTTCCTGACTCATCCATGTAGAGGATGTTACTTGGCTTGAGATCTCGATGAACCACCTTAAGAAGAAAGCAGTGAGAAATAAGTGAGGAGAGGAGGTCAGGGAGCATCCAGGCTTGGCTGCCATTTCTGGTCTGCTGGCTGAAGTAGGTCAAGAGCTCATGCTGAAAATATTTACTTTTTGGAGAAAATTTGCTTAAAAGCCTTGGGCAAATGAAAAAAAAAAAAAAAAAAGAAAAAGTTGCAGTCTGTTAAAATCAGAAAGATCCTGTTTGACAGCCTCTGCTGGTGTATTAAGATGGAGGCTTCTGCTCTAAGGGAGGACACCTTTCCTGAAGGTGGTCAGAGCAAACACCTCAGTGCCAGAGTCTCCTGGAACCTGATGGCCCTAAATGTTCAGCTGAAAGGTGAAAAAGAAATTCTGCCATAGCATTAAAGTGTATAGGGTCTCTTACAACTGTCCATGTGAGTGGCTCATACCTGAAAGGAGGGATTATTTTTCTTTTTTTCCTCATTTTAAAATGTATTCACAACAATTCTTTTTGTAGGCACTTCAAGTGGATGTGTGTTTTACCAGACATGCTGCATTTCAGTGGTGAGAAAACAGTGTTTATTTGTTATAACAAAAGTTTAAAACTACAAAGAAAACATAAAAACCCAAGTACAAAATGCACTTGTTTTAATAATGAAACAGAAAAAGCAGCAAGTATTTGACTATTCATCCAAACTCCTTGCCCCTGAAAAGAAGAAATGGATATTTTAAAATTGCCATATATAGAGAGCTTAGATTTTACAAGTCTGCTCTTTAATAGCATGCCAGAAACCTTTCCCATCAGCTGGTCAAACTGCCACTTCATTTGGAAAGCTGATCACCTGATTTTCCACCTATCTGCTAATTCAGCTACCCTATTTGAAATTCTGTTAAAAGATCAGATACTGCAATAATGACTATGATAAAAAGTAAAAAAGCAGTATCTCAATAAATACATGACCTTCAAAATCAGTGTAGCTTGGGAATGAAAATACTACATCAACATACTGGAGTTCAGTTGGAAAATGGCTAAAAATCCTGTGATTCTATTTCACAAGACATATGTAATTATAAATATGGAGAAAGATTATTGAGGTTTTTTTAGGAAAAAAATGTATTTACGTTTCCAAGAAGCAAAATCACAGCGATTTGATTTTTCCAAAAGTCAGATTTTAAGCAGGTTGATGCAGATAGACAAAAAACAAATGCTTACACCCTGAGAGTGCAGGTAGTCCACAGTCTTGGTGATGGTGCACAGCACAGCACTGGCCTCTCGCTCTGAGAAACACTTCTGCCGAAGAATGCGGTCCAGGAGCTCTCCTCCCCGCATCAGCTCCATCACCAGGTACACATATTTCCCATCATCATAGACCTGGAAGAGTAAGAGTAGAAAAGTATGTTTTGGACTCATAAACTCGTAAAGGTTTGCCCTTTAATCACAGCTTTGGCTTGGTTTAGGATGCGTGTGTGAGGTGTTGCAAGAGGAAAATGTCAGCTAATGTGTGAGAAATGTGTCTGTTGTGGTTAACAACAGAAAAGTCAACTTTATGAAATGATTTAATCATAATTTTTTTCTCATTTCTGTAGCAACTTGCTGATTTGTCCACACAGAAACGTAGCTTTCCTCATCTGCAATTTTGTCAGCAGAGTAGATCATGCTGTTCAAAGCAGAATCATTTCACATAGCCTGAAATGTCTACTGGCTATCACCCAAGCCTCCTCCTCAGTAGTATTCTTTCTTTCCACTTCTACAGAGTAACATTTGCCATTTCAAATATCAGTATTTCCCTTTGACTCATGATCAGCTAAATGAACTGTTGGGCAAGACCTGCTTCAAATGATATTATATAGCTTGTGTTTCCAGTTCTGGTGAATACATTTTTGACATCAGCTGCAATACCTTCAATGTCAATTTGCAAGGAGTAAAAGACCTTTTTTTATTATTTATTGGAAGAAAGCCATTTTTAGTCAAAATCTTATCTGGACTGCAATAATAGGCAACGTTACAGTAATCAATGTTAAATCTTTTTGGAAGGGTATATAAAAGCTTTTTTTTGTACAGATTTAATTTAAGATACTCTTTACCAGTTAGGAATTGAGACTTTCCTGAGGGCCTGCAATTAGAAATTTTTGATATGCTTCTCTAAGGTCTGAACCATAACATACTGGCCAGTGACACCAGCACACACAAGTTACTGTGTGTGCTCAGCAACTTGCTCCAAAACACCAAACAGCAGGGAGATCTCACTTCTGATAAGTGCTGCAAAAGCACACCAATGTTGAAGTTGTTCAGCACTGTCCCCTCTTTGGTTTTATTTACAGTTGATGAGACAGTAATTGCAGAACATATAACCTGACCAGTCTTTCCATTAATTTTTTAAGTCATGTTTTTACCTTGATTTCAGCGGGTCTGGTTTTAACTGACCTTCAACTGAAGGACTTTCCTGACATGGACTAGTAGGTGAGCCTGACCATAAGGTGAAATTCATTTAATGCTGAAATGCTCTAAGACTACTCACGTCTTTAAGAGTAATGATGTTTGGATGCTGTCCATATCTCAAGAGGATCTCAATTTCTTCAGAGGGGTCTCTCTTGCTCTTATCAATTATCTGGAATAAATGGAAAACAGCATTGAAAAATTCTGGCTCACAGCACTAAGCAGAGAACAAGCAATTTCTGCAGTTTGAACAAATTAATATTAAAAATTATTCTATTAATCATCACTGTAGGTGAGGACAGCTCAAACCCTGTGCAAATGAAAGCCATGCTGACTTTATGCCAAAGCTAGATAGAGCAATAATTAGTTTAGATTATGAAGGTGTAGACCCTCTTTTTGATGCTTATGGTTTTGCTTGCCTGTAAATAATGGCAAGAAGTGCCATTTAGAAATAAAACAACTTGGGGAGTTTTGAAATAATATTTTTTAAATGACCTCTTTGACATAGAAATGGATAGTTTCATACTATTGACATATGATTGCATATCTGCTGACAAACTAATAGAACCTACTTGGCAGGCAGGTTTGTTAGACATGAAAATGTACAGATATTTACTGTCAGGGGAGATCTGAGTTGAAGTTACTGATAATCACTTGGCTCTTTGGACCATGTGATTGTAATGAACAAGAGAGTGGTCAGAGACTGCATTTGGCCATGTAACCAAACTCTGCCCATTCCTAAGATAGAAAGAAATCTACTCTATATAACACTTTTCTGTATTTAGTATCTTTTGCTTTAAGAGAGAGTGGAGTGAGACATGAAAACTTCTTCGTCTTATAACAGCAGGTCTCAAAAAACCATATTACCCACACTTGGAATGTCAATCAAGAGCTTTGATCATTTGCTCAGATGAGAACACTGATAAATGTTTCTTACTTTGCAGATTTAAAATATAAATATGAAACAAAAATTAGCTATAAATAATCCACAGGAGAGTTCTGTATTTTGGAATCTCAAATGCAGCTGCACTGGGAATGGCAAAACTCTCATTTTTACCTTAATTTCTTACTGCTAGAAAACAGCAGCAGTACTTTTGAATAACAGCTTTAGTGAAGAGAGATAAGTGACATTTTTAGAATATCGTAATTCCATTAATGGCTTGGATTTCAAGACTTTTACCCTTGCCTATGGGTAGTCCTCTCTAAGAACTAGGCACAGAGCACAGATTTTAAACAACAGTGTGTGCAGGAAACAACTTCTTCCAAATCTCTTTTGTTAATAAGGTTAAATGCCTGACTACTTCTGCATGTATTATTCATGGCTTCATTATGGTGACACACATTTAAGTAGAGGTCTAGAATTTTATGCATCAGTTATAATAAATAGTGTGCCATATACATACTGGAATAAGTAGCAGAGGTTTCACAGTTATCATGCCTAGCATGCATTTGAAGGGATAATGATGGTCAGTAGTTGTCCATGGCTGAGGTGTTTGCTTCTGAAGCCTTATAAATTATTTCATTCTGAACTCATAGCAGTGTGACAAGTGACAGTGCAACAGGGAGCTGATGCAGGTAGGTGGCTTTTGTCCTCATTTGAATAAATGAAGGAAAAACATAAAAAATAGGGGAGTGGGAAAAAAAATCTATTAGCAATGTCTCCTTAGAATGATGTTCTCCCAGTTTAGTTCAGGCATTCTCAAAAAACCAAAGTCACCCTTGCTGAATGACTCCTCATAAATACAACCACAGTGACTAAACATGTCCCTCTCAACCAATAACTATTAACTTTTAAAAAGATCCTCAGGGCAACTTCTGTGGCTAAACTAATGCAGCTCTTGTCAAGTTGATGAAGTTACACCTGTGCACCTGTTAGGATCTGCCTGCCTTGTACAAACCAGCAGCATTTACTGCAGCAAGTATCACTACCATGCTGTGAAAGTACTACTAGCACTGTGGTGCTGTAGGAAGCAATATGTTCTGGATTCTTCTTCTGATGTATTTTCCTGTGAAATTAAATAGATAGAGCTGTGGATAATTTTAAACAACTATTAATAATGCAGGACTATAAATGTATATATATGGCCTAAAAAAAATCCACATAAAAAATAGTCTTAGCTACTGACACAAAACTCAAAATAAAATAACCTAGTCAGCTACTGATTCAGTAGTAACAGTAGTAGATGATATCTAATGCTTCCAAGTCACAATATGCCATCAAAATATAAACTGCAAGACAGCCCCACTAAATATGCACACTCTTTTGCTTTAATGTGTACACAAGCTGTGATACAGTGAATAAATGGACAAGCTGCCCCAAACCACACAACAAATCATTGTCAGAGCTATGAAGGGACCTGCCAAATTCCTCTCGGTCCTTGGGCAGCCTGAATTTTTTTTACCTCCACAGCAAGCTACCTGGACTATGCTTCTCTTCAGCATGCCTGTGACTTATACCTGGCCCACGACTGAGAAAGCAGCAACCTCTCTGCACACTCTCCTCACACTCCTCAGTGGCCTCCTGGCCAAAGCATGTGGCTTTTGATGTACTTGTGCAGTAACTGCTTTCTTCTCCAGACAGCAACATCCAGGGGGCTGGGCATTGAGTCCAAAATCACCATGAACACCTTGTCCACAATTCTACTTGCTTATTCATCTACACTCACTTTGCCCTTCCTGGAGTGGGTCAATGACAAGATAAAAAAATCAGCCTCAACTGTTTTGTGTGCTCATTAAGTCAGAATGAAGAATTCCTGAAGTCAGAATTAATGATCACCAAAGAAGTTGAGGGAGGCATTACAAAGTCTAACCATAGTTGTAGTTCACCTACTAGAAACAAATCAAGGTGCTTTCCTTGCTAGTCCTTTCCAGGGTGGACCTAGTGAGCATTTGATGGCTCCTCAGGGCTGTACTCACATGCATTGAGCTCTGATGCCCCCCTGGGCTCTCCCAGTGTGGGGACATGGACTCTTTCCAGTGGGTTTTGATAGGCAGTGAACCACCAGAGCAGACATCCATGCCAGGCTCTTGGCTTTCCATTTCCCTGTTACTGTTTCTTCCTCCTGCTTTGGAGTTAAATTATCTCTTATTTTTAAAGGTAATTTCTATTGTCAGTCCACCTCTGAGAATGGAGAGGTGTCCACTGAATTAACTCAGTGCAGATTGAGTAGACTTAGACCACTTAGACCAGAAAACAGCAGACATGGCACTTCACACTGAACCAATGCAGCAGTTCAGTACAGTCCTCAAATTTTAAAACAACATCTCTCAGTGCTATGCTTTCAAGCTGCCCAGAAAGACCCCACAAGGATAGCCTTCTTTTGCCTACTCTGCTTCAGTGAGGAACAAAGGGTCTGGATTGTTTTCTACCTATGTAGTGAAAGCTGCAAATGACAGAAAGGGAAAAAAAAAGTTACAGATTTGGATAAAGGAACTGTCATACCCTCATCAGACTCCCTATATGAGACCACACATGGCCATAGCATGTGCCACAGTGTCTGTTCTTGTTAAGAATTATCATTAATCAATTTATTTTTTTTTTTGCTATGTGGTAGATTTCAAGCTCTACTGTTGGATACTGGCAAGCTAAATATGTGTATCTGAATTTTAGATAGACAATGACACCCTTAAACACTGATTAAAAGCTTAGGAAAAAAAAATATGCAACTTATAAATATTTCTTGTGGTAACAAAAAGCATTTGCCACTCTGGTGGCTCTGTTTCTCCTGAGACATTGTGTTCTGCATGAAGACAGAATCTTTTCTATTTCTCTCTGTGACAGCCTGTGAACCTCCTGCAGCTCTTCTTGTGCACAGAACGATTTCTTTTATTTAGGTAATTTGTTCCAATTTGAACTCAACTATAATGTGTACATATTCTGTTACAGAATAAAGGGAAGATTTTCTCTGCTATGAGTCCTGAGGTTTTGAGTAATATGTAATGATGCTAATTTTCTATTTCTCCCTGTAGATTCCTGATGAAGAACACCAACTCAGAATGCCATCATAATGTATAAATAACTGAAAATGTAACAACAGTTCTATTGTACTTTGGCAGAGAAGAACTATGAAGTAAAGGGGTCTTTTATTGTTCAGAAAAATAAGACACTAAGCCATACAACAGTGTTTCCTCTGTATACTGGACATCCAGGGATTGCTTGGAAAATCATCTGTATTAAGCAGTGGATGAAACAATGCCAGAGTAAAATGGGTCAGCACATGCAATTGTGTCCTTCATTCTAATAGGGAACTTGCTTATTGACTATCACATTCCTTGTATATTTCACTAACTGACTGAGAGAAAAGGAGCATTTTTTTTTCCAGCAGAACTTAGGGTAAGAGTCTTGTGATATTTTAAAGTGAGTGTGGGTAAAGCCTTGATGACACTGGTACAGTAACTATATAGACATTATATATTTATATTTATATTTGCTTGCAGTTTTGTGAAGGAATATGCGTGCCTCCAACTGCATGAAGTTCTTCTGGATCTAGTTATGTCATTAGCAGATGTTACAGTCCTCAGCTGTTTGATACCACCCACCAGCTGGGACTTAAAGCCTTCACAACCCTGCATAAGAAATGGTATGTGTGGGCACTCCCTAATCTGCTTTGGGCAGAATTAGCTCTGTTAATACAAACTGCCTTTCCAAACAGCTGAAATTAGCCTGAGTGACCTTGAGTAAGGAGAATGACTGTGTTTCTCACGTGAAATCTCCATCACTACAGCTGTGATGAGGTAGGAGATGACAATTTAACTGCCTTTGCTGTCTGGAAAATGAATAGCCTAAAAGAAAGGGTGAGAGAAAAGTAACAGAGTGAGAAAAAAGAAAAGAAACATGAGATGATCTGTTGGGAAGAGCAGTGATATGGGCCTGAGAAGAAAGGATGCGGCTCTTTCCAGGCTAAGCTGGAGCTAGCACCAAGGCAGCTGCTGTCTGTTGTTGCATCTTCCTGTGCTGGGGAGAAAGGACTTTGTGCATCTTTAAGGAACAAACAAAACTGCATTAAAACATTTTCTTGGCTCTAACTTGATTTTCCTTCTTAAGTGAAACAGGACACAAAAGCTCTAATTGCATCAATCAAAATGGGCAATGGTAGCTATCTGCCTTCTTGGGAAAATCAAGCTAAATATACCTAATACTGGCTTTGTGGTTTAACCTTTGGCATTGTGGCAAGTGCCACTACCATGGACTGCAGCAAAATTCCTCATTTTAATGTGGATTTATTCCACAACATAAATGACAAAGGCTGGGAAGCCTTAAAGGTACACCCTTCAGCAGGGGTGTAGGTAATAAGAAGGTAGTGGGGATTTTACTGAGGAGATTTGGTGGGTTGTGATGCAAGGGCATAAGGTGTGGGTCTCCTTGGCTGCTCTTTTGGAAGCCAGTTCCAAATGGGACCAGTGTCTGCCTCTTCTTCAACCTCCCCAGGTGACCTTTCCTGACAGCTGAAACTGAGATACAAAAGTGAGAATCAAGGCATCTGAGCCACTAGTACCAATCCTAATCTGCTGCTCTGGCTACAGCAACAGAAAGTCCAGCAGAAGGTGAGTTCAGACACCTGGGCACTGCCATACCTTAAACAGCCACAGCTAAGGCTGGTAGTGTCTTCAGCCAGCAGGACTAACTAAACACCCTTGTGACCAGCATACCATGGAACTTAAAATGGCTTTATGGAAAACACATAGAGGAGAGAGGTTTATGCACTTTTAAAGGATGCTTTAAATTGTGTTGCAACCTTTGAAATTCTTTCTAAAGCTTGTTTGGAGTGTAAGCATGGGTTCATCACATTTAAGAAGAGATCTTCATCACATTTAAGAAGAAATCCATATACCACTGTGTGATGCAATGCTCCCTGTAGAAATTCCTTAGTTTTCTTGGAGAGTAGGGATGTGCAAAGGGAGAACAAATTTTGTGTCCCTTTGCCCATTATGTCTACACTATTTCTGTGACACATTTGAAAATTCACAGCACCACTGATGGAACTGACTATAGGTGAGATTTGCATCCCTTCTGACATGCAAACAAAACATGCAGAGATTTAAACCTAACAGTTTTGTCTAAAATATTAATTCCAGTGGAAGTGTCACGGAGATAGAGTTCTGCACTGCTGGAAAATGTACAGGTTTCCATTCTAGTAACATTTCCTTCTAAAAATAAGCTCTATTCATGCCAAGTATCTGTTTTAATTTGGTTCCTCTTTTGATGTCAAATTACTCAAGCTGGATGAAAATCACTGCAGAAAGGCTAACATTATTTAAAAGGACATGGTATAATTTTACATTTAAGATGTCTCCAAGGAGAACTATTCCAAGCCTAATATTTTCTGAGGGACTATTTGCTGTGCTATTAGTTTTTATTAGCTCCAGAGACTCATTCTGCTCATCCATGCTTAAACCTTTCAGAAAAATACTGGAAATGAATGTTGTAAGAAACAGTCCTTATTAGCAATACTTTTCTGAAATAAGCACTGGCCATCAGATCAGGGCAAGATATTAAGCTCTGCACCCAGAGCATGACCCCTCGTTGCCAGTGTTTGCTCACTCCTAAGCTGTCAGCTGCAATGGGAGTAGTTATTAATTAGCACTTACACAGTAGTACACATTTTCTAAGCAATGCAGAAACATTTGTCAAATTTTGTTCCAATAGCACCTGTGAAACATAAAAGCTCCCTTTGGAGAGGTCTGAAGTTTTGGAGGCAGAGTAGCTTGGTGGGAAAGGCTCTGGACTGTGTTTTAGTCTGCTCCACTCAGCCCTAGCACAGGTCTTTAGATCAGACTAATGAATTTTCCATCTGTAAAATGACTGCAGTGCTACTCCCATCTTCTTTTACAAACAGCTTCAGGGATGGAAACCAGCATATCACATTCAGGTCTTATAAAGGGGAAAATTATTACATCAATATGGAAGACAAGCAACACGGTTTAAATGGCCCCAAAGGAGTAACAGAGCCACAAAGGACCAAATGCTGTCCAAAATACTTAGGTGTTTGGCAAGCAAGCTTGAGAAGAGAAACATGATATTACTAAGCTGTAGGAAAACTGCTGCCTGATCCTAAGTGTCAGAAAAGTCCTAGTTAGCAGTAGATACACCATCATCTCACATCCTTCAGAGGCTCAGCCATTCCAGCTACAGGCACTGTGAGCTTTATGAGCTGCAGGAATCCCTACACCAGAAGGAATGTACAACCATTGCATATCTAAGATGTTCTCTGCAGCTTAGTTTGAGAGGTAATTACACACATTCCTGTATTTCTATCTGCCATCTCTGTTTATTTTGTTAAGACTTAAGCAACACCTTGATTCCATTTACCCAAAAAGTCACCAGACAGCAGTGGCTTTTGCTGCTACAACAAGCTTGCTGCTTGTAGAAGTGCTCAAGCACTCCTGGATCTCTGTCCTGCCTTCTCCCAAGCCTGTTCTTGAAGCAAACCCCAGCACTCTGTACTGGCTCTCTTCCCTTTTTGAAGCTGTAATTGCAGGGTCCTGTCTATCTGAGCAGTGTCTCCTTGGAAAACTGATTTACTTCTATAGGGACAGTACTGGGCAGATGTCTGACTATAATCAAATCAAAACAATAGAAAAGTGAGACTAGTTGAAGTTCTGCAGGTGACTATACTCCAATCTTTAAAACCAAGGACAGAATATAATATGCTAGGTTGTCTTCTGCTTTATGGAGTGAAATTGTAGATGGAGTCCAGCAGGGAAGTCAGGCCCTTTGAGAAAGTTGTTCAAAATGGATAAAGCAATAAAGCATTCAAATATGCTCTCACAGATCAGACATAATGTCCTCAGAGACAACTTTCTCCATGCCTTCTTTGTTACTTAATCCATTTTACTGTATATAATTTTCTTTTTTTGTCATATCTAGAGGACTCCCATACATGCCCTTTGTAATCACTCTTACCATACCCACTATGGCAAACCCAGTTGCAGTCTAGACCTCTTCATGCTTGTTTCTTTGCAGAGCACTCTGGAAAACAACCCTCCCATCAAAAAAAAAACCAAACCAAACAATCCAAAGAAGCATAGAGATTTGTGCATAAATCTGCCCTGCAGCCTGTATCTCCTACACAGTACCCTACAGCCCACTGAATCTTGGTGCCACACTACCAGCTTATGTAATACTCAAGCAATGAAAAAAATCTTTTACTGAAGGAACTGGAAAACAGGATTTCCTGAATCTCAGCTTTATAACCCAGATTTCATGGGAACACAGAGTAAGTGTTCTTTGTAGTTTATCAAGGTAAAAATGGGTCTTATACCTCTGACCCAAGATTTTGTAAGGTTACATTTCCATTAATATGACTGATCCAACTTCACTGCCTGTGAGGGGGAGGATGTCTTGGTCATCTCCTTGAAGAGTCTGTTTTACCAACTGCTCTCATTGTCAGACTTTTTTTTCCAAAATTCCCTTTTTTAGCTTCAAGACATTCTGTCTTGTCTTGCTGTCTTTAGCAGCCAAATGGTTGTCATCCATCATTTTTATCACCTTAGAGATAATTATAGATTTTGATGGCATCCCACTGGACTCTTGTCTCTTACATCATATATATTTGTATCTCTCTAGATAGAGCTTGCCATGTAATTCCTGTATAGATTCTGCTGCAGATTTTCTCTAATTTGTTTATATTTTGTCCTAAATCATTGATACCAAAATAGCACATGGTCCCACGGGGATTAGCAGTCCTAACCAGGTACCACAGGCAAAACATGTAAGCATGTCAGTAAGACAGAAATCCACAGATCTGTTTTTCATTTTTACTAATAAAACTTTAACTACACTAGCAACACATTTATTCAAAGCATACCTGATTATGGTATTCAGTTATATGTATTTGTCTATATGAATATTCATATATATATGTATTTCCATCTTACAAATTAGCTGAGAATGTTGAATGGCTTCATTATATATCATTCAGGGAATGAAAACAAATAGGAATGAAAATTCTGGAGCAGACTGCAGTCAGAGATTTTCTTAATAAAATATTAGGAAGTATCTTTCAGAATCATCAGTATGATCTCGCAGAGGCAAGAGATAAGCTCTTCATAAGTAATTTGATAAGCTATCTTGGGAAAGAGTAAGAACTATTAGAGGGTTATGGAAGCACAGTTATCACTTCCATTTCTCTTCAGTTGGGTAACAGTGCTTTTAATGAGGTCTTTTTATATCACATTATATTCTTCCTGATGCCATTTTTCCCTCCAAGTGTGAGGTGTGATAGAGGCATATTCTCATCCATACAGACCTTACTGTGACAGCCACTCACAAAGCCAAGAGGAGTTTGCATGATAACTGAGACAGGACCTTGGCATCTGATCCATACTGATTCAGCCCATCCTCTCCCTTGTACAGTCTGCTCCAGCAGTAGGTAACCCACTACATTTCAAATCTAAATATAAAGGAGATGCATTTACCAGTGGGTCTGAGCTAGATCTCTGCACAAACCCTGGGGCCCAGCCCCTGGACCATGTTTTAGTGCAGGCAGAGGGAGGAGACACTGGATGAACAATGGGCTGGTACCAGCTGTTGTTGACAACTCATCAGACAAGAAATCAGAAGTTTTTCAGCAAACTTTCCATTGACTTGCCTATTAAAATGCTGATATATCTTTCCACATTCCACCAGACACTAGGGACCTCCCAGACACACAAAAATAGACACAAACAAGCCCCTGAAAATTTCACAGTCTCTTTTCACTTTAGAGGAAAGTCACTTCAGTGACTTTCTATGGTTAAGGAGAAACAAATCTAAGCACATCTCTCTAGATCTATGACACCTTAACTGTCAAGGAGCTTTGATGACCTTTGGACTGATTGGGTTTTTTTCTTCTTTCTTCTCCCTTCTCCTGTTTCTATAAATAAAGCTACATATGTTTAAGATTTTTTCTTTGAAAGAATTGCTAGAGTGTACCACCTGCAGCCCATCATAGAAGACTACATTTTTTGTTGTTGTTATTCACACTTTCTGCATTCAGCACTAAACTCCTGACATATTCATCATTCAACATCTTCATCACTGACCTGGATGAAGTGACAGTGTACCCCCAGCAAGTTTGCTGATGATACAAAATGAGGAGGAGTGGCTGAAACACTGGAAAGCTGTGCTGCCATTAAGTGAGATCTGAACAGACTGGAGAAATGGACAGAGGGGAAACTCAGGAGTTCAACAAGGGCAAGTGTGGAGTCCTGCACCTGAAGAGGAATAAACCCATGCCCCAGTACAGGTTAGGGACAGACCTGCTCAAAAGCAGTTCTATGGAAAATCACCTTAGAGTCCTGGTCACCAAGAAGTGAACCATCTGTCAGTGTGCTCTTGTAGCCAACGACAATAGTATCCTGAGGTGCATTAGGAGACTGTGGCTAGTAGATTGAGGTAGGTTGTCTTCCCCCACTACCCTGCCCTAGGGAGGCCACCTCTAGAGTGATGTGTTCAGTTCTGGTCTCCCTAATCCAAGAGAGACAGGAAACTACTGGAGAAAGTCCAGTAGAAAGCTACAAAGGTGAGTAGGGGACTGGAGCATCTCTCTTATAAGGAAAGGCCAAGTGACCTGGGTCTGTTTAATGTGGAGAAGACTGAGAGGAGATCCTCTCCATGTTTATAGATCTCTAAAGGGTGGGTATCAAGAGGATGAGGCCAGTCTCTTTTCACTAGTGCCCTGTGATAGGACAAGGGGCAAAGGGCACAAACAGGAACACAGAAAGTTCTAGCTCAACATCAGGAAATACTACAAGGGTGACAGAGCACTGGAACAGGCTGCCCAGAGAGGTTGTGCAGTCTCCTCTGGACATATTAAAAACCCACCTGGATATGTTCCTGGGCAACCTGCTCTAGGTGAACCTGCTTTAGCAATAAGGTTGAACTCAAAAATCTCCAGAGGTCCATTCCAGACCCTACCACTCTGTGATTGTGACATCACCATAATACAGGTTATGGAGAAATTGTTGCAAATCAACTAAATACCCCTGTGTAGCCTTCTGCTTTCAAATTAATGATATTTTATCTACTTACATCAACCACACAAACCAAATAAAACTAAAACTGTGAGCATCAATGGAAGAGGAAAGTGAAATTTAAAGAAATGATTAAACAACTGTGGAGTTCATATAGATTTTGGTGACTGTGTCACTCATTTTCTTTAGCAAATAAATAGAAGTATATAAAAAGTCATTGCACAGGCCTGATAAAACTATCTTTCACAAGTTAATGACTTATATTTAATGATAGCATGTTGACAGCACTTCTCTGCTGGTATTGCATTTTATAGCTAATTAAAATTCACCTTCTCACCAGTCTGCGCATACTAAAACATGCTGAGATAGATGCACTTTCAGTGCTTTGTAATGATATATGAACTGTAGGATTTACTAGGTCTCTAGCATAAACCAACCTGTATCCCAGTGGCAGACATAGACTGCAAAAATTGGCTTTGCTTACAGCTGAGGAACATTTGGAACCAAATAGTTGCATGGTATATTACAGAGATAGGAAAAAGTCATGAAATTCACATGTGTTTCAAGATTAAAATTCCACTCTAACGTTGGCATCTGCAAAACTGACTTGTCATCTGGGACTATATCTACTGTATGGTTTTCTTCTTCAAGGGAGGGAGAAATGCATACCCTGCCCTTTTATCCAGTTGCTCACCCTGGCTCTAACAGCATGGAAGAACTGGAAATCCATAAGACTTAAACAGCTGGATATTCTTTTGACTATTGGGTTTAGCACCTCTGCCATCTGCCTCTGCAATGATTGGGGCAGTTACCATATTGGCCATTACAGCAGCAGTTTCTATGTGGCTGTTACCCACCAGTAATCTCTCCTGGGGGTAAGGAGTCAGTATAAACAGAGAAATCTTGAGAAAAATGAGATGCTATCAGGTCTTTTGCAAATTCACTTTATCTAGCATCAGTAAGAAGTATATCTGAAAATCCAGCTTGAAAACTTCATTACAAGCAGGCATTCAAGCTTGAAAAGAGCACAATGGCTTTAAATAAAGAAAAACTTCTGGAATATGCTAAGTGTATCAAATCTCTTGCAGGTTTTGAAAAATCTGATTCTCCAAGAACTCTGAACTGAAGCATTTCCTTTGTTTTCCAAACAAGAGTTCTTAATCCATTTAGCCTTCCACTGCAGACTTTCTTCCATCCACATAAAGCTTTCCCATCTGCTCAAGAATCATTCTTTTACTTAATTGACTATTTTTCTCTAGATATTGATGGGACTGAAATGGTTTGATCTTATTTTCCTTCGCTTCTGACCTCAGTTACATTTACACACATGTGAAGCTTTATAACTGTGATAGACAATGTCATTTCCCTTTTGATATTACAAGCCATTATACTGCTGTAGCCAGGTTGATCAGTGTCCTAGCAGAAGAATCTGAAACACATTAGAGGTCTGTCAGAGGAGAAACCCTCTCTTTTCTCAATCTTTCTTCTCTCTACCAGAGTTTTATAAAGCATTCCAAAGAATGCATAAATGGCTAAAGTACACTTTAGGTGTATTTTATAACTTTAAAATTTTTTTCTCTCTTGGGAATGAGATGGAAAGGAAGCCCAAGAGTAAAATTTTAAAAGTACCTCAGAGTATGTATGTGCAGTAGAATACAATACAAAGACTTGCTAAACCAAAACCTACCTCCTCTGCCCTGAGTAGATAGTGACTAATTTCTGGGTAGACTCAGTCTGCGGGAAATCTGGCTGACTACACTCTTTTTCTGTTGTATGGTATTGAAATGCTCTCAGAAGTGGAGATACAAGTCTGAATTCTTAAATATTGCATTTAGGAGCCTGAGGGAACATTTAAAATAGATTTAGAGTTTATTATTAGCATTTCATTTTTATGGATTACATGGAAGAGGGAATAAGTTGCAAGAAAATTATCTTCTTCTGCAGATTCAGTGATTGGATTTACAAAGGCAGTTAGATGCCTACGGCTGCAGAGAAGCGTCTAGGGAGTCTTCCAAAAGCACCTCAGTGAGTGATGCACCTGGTCTCACTGAATTCTGAAGAAAGTGGAAACCCAGATCTGTTCAAGAGCTTTTACAACATCAGCAAAGATCTTTCCACTGCTAGGCATCTAATTACGTCTACAAGATCAACCCCAATTAGTTACAGAAGGTCACCAAAAGAAAAAGGGATGAACTGCTTTGCATTTGAATAAATACATTCTGCTTTTGGGCTAGGAAAGGTTTTGAATTTTTATTTTTTTTTCAGAGTGGAGCCAGACTTTTCTCAATGTCATCCAATGACAGGACGAGAGGCAATGGGTGCAAGTTGGAGCACAAGAGGTTT